>JALIGW010000010.1:17162684-17422684 GCA_023053685.1 Diadophis punctatus similis
CCCTCTCTGTATCTTTGTGTGTGTATCTCTCCCTCCCACTCTCTCCCTTTCATCCCCTGGCGTTGCCCTTACCTTCTCAGGCTAGGCAAGGAGTGACTGGGAGGGCGAGGGGCAGGCCTAGTCAGTGATGGGATCACCCGACAAGGAGCCACAGCAGAGGACCCAAAGAGCCAGATGCGGCTCTGGAGTCGCAGGTTGCAGACCCCTGGTCTATATGTATATACACATATACACATACATACACACGGCTGCCCATCTTGTGATACACAAATCTGGAAGTCTAACAGCAATAATAAAAAGACAACAATAAAAACCATTCAACAAGGAACAAGAAAAAATGATTTCTGGAAGGTTTAAGAAGGAAAAAGAGAATAAATGTTCCCAATGAATATGTAGAGTGTAAACCTCAAGTCAATCCACTGGAATCATTAAAAAATGCAAGATGGAGATCTGATAAATTTGGATTTGCTGATGTGTAATGCAGTGTTTACATGTGTTCTGAACTGGCCATCAATTATATTTCAATTGAGTTTGGAAGGTAGACAGGTTTAAAGGTACAACTGATCTGCATGAAATAGGAAACTCAATAAAATTACCAGAATCTATTAAATCCTTATTAAATCTATTAAATGATTAAATGAAAATCATTTAAGAAATTAGGAAATGTTAATTTGTTTCTATATTAACTTTTCTACTTCTAGATAAACTAACTGTGGTTTATCTTTTATAAAGAAACTTACTTACCAGGAATCAAAAGCAGTTTGTCTCTTTGAATGGCTTGTTACATTACTGCTTTCTGCAGGCAATGCAGGTATTCTGTTTGAGGCACTATTGTCTAGAAATGTTCCTTCTGGTCGTGGAGATGGGACTACAAGAAGAAATGTAAGGTTACACTTTATACATTCTCAAATATCTCTTTTTAAAAACACAATAAGATGGCACATATTCATGCTTGGCAGAAGATTATATAGTTTACTCAACATGTGATATTGAAATTTGTTTCTGTTTATTTCAATGTTGGATTATGAATCATAATATTCTAATATTCTATTATTGTGTTGAGAAAAGAACAAAGGTTTAAAAGAAATTTGATTTCTGTAGCGTAGTAGAGGAACTCTTAATACATTAAGTTATCTTAGTGGCTTAAGTTGGAAGAAGATTATAGCCATTCATGTTTTGATAACTTTTGGTTTCAATCCATATATAATGTATTGTATGCATAGATATCAATGAAGATGACCTGGTTGCTGAATATGCTTTAACTAGAATGAAGAATTATTTATTTTAATCTTATTCATCTCAGATTTGAACTCTTGCAATTTAACTGTGCCTCCCTTTAAAACCCAAGGAAGTTTTCTAGAAAATTAATAATCATTGCTTTGTCCTGTGAAATTATTTCAAGAGAAAGGAATGACTGTAACCATTATTTTTTTAAAAGGCCAATAAAACTTGAATTTATCCAAATACGAAAGGATCACAAACGAGAAGGCAACAAGGTCAGTGCAAATGTATCAGATTTTTCTGCAGAAAAAAAATAAAACCAGATGCTGATTATATTTATAGCAATAGCACTTAGACTTATATACTGCTTCACAGTGCTTTCAGCACTTCATAGTGCTTTATAGCACTCTCTAAATGCTGTAAATATTGCACCCAACAATATGGGTTCTAATTTTAACAACTTCGGAATGATGGAAGGCTGAGTCAACCTTGAGCCTGCCAGGATCGAACTGCTGGTTGTGGGCAGTCTGCCTGCAATACTGCATTCTAACCACTGCATCCTTTGTATTTATTTTCTAATGACCACAGTTTTTAGCCCAAGATCAATAAGGCCCAATCATTATATTAGGAATTTGAAATATCATATCCACAGGAAATTCTTAGATGGCATCAAAATTAGATTAAAACATTTGTCAATATGCAAAACTAGGAAACAAATCATTTTAACAATTCAGTCCTTCTACAATATCATGCTATAATTCAATAATAGATGCATATGTAGCTGAAAGTGAAGGTTTAGCAAAAATAATATATACCAGTGTCCTGCAGTCTTTATGTTGTAGATCAGGGGTGTCAAACTCAAGGCCCGCGGGCCGGATCTGGCCCATGGGGTGCTTAGATTTGGCCCGTGGGGCCATCCTGGAACAGCAAAAGACTGGCCTGTGGTGCCTCAGGACTGGCCTGTGGCTGTGCGTGGCCTTCCCAATCTCTGTTTTAACTGGCAGAGGGTTGCAGGAGGCTGTCGCAGCAGAAAATGGAGCTTGGGAGCCCATTTTCGCTGGCAGAGTGCTCAGGCCACCACAGGTGCACCCGACACGAGTGACGTTGAGCTGGCCATGCCCACCCCACCCCCCGAGGTCAAACACAACCCTGATGCGGCCCTCAGACACCCCTGTTGCAGATTATATCATTTCCTCTTTAATCATTAGAGTTTTATATTCAGAATTTCATACTCTTAAGGATAAGAATGCAGTTAGTGGAATTAAGAAATTTTAGATAGTGACCTAAATCACATAATTAAATTGAGCCTTAACTATTATCAGTCACAGGCTGGCCAGTCCTTCTAATACAGTAGACTTTTTAATGTTTATAAAGTTCAGGCAATCATTCAAGCCATTATGATTAAGACACAATTAGCCTAATGGTCTTGCCCTTCCACATATTAACAAAGCCAAAATTTCTACTAATTTACTGAAAAAGACTGCTATTTTGCAGGACCCCAGTCCTTTAGTATACAGCCAAATATATCAATTGCTGCATATTGAGAATTATTTTTGATGAAAACTAGATTACCTAGGAAGTTTGAGCTAACATTTTGCTGTGCCTTGTTCTTGAAAGTCTGTTTAATTTATTAAGTGGTACATTCTGTTAATATTATACTTTTTCTAAATTTTCCCAAAAGATAAATGATATAAAACAAACAAAACCTGTAGTCAAAAGCACACTTATGCATAAGCCATGCTAAACATAATTTTACAAACATCTGAATAATATATTTAAAATCTGCTTATAAGAATGCCTAAATTGAACCCTCCTTCATACCAATCTAGCTGGCAAAATAAGTTTTGGTAAAGGAAAATGAACCACTTTCTAAAAAAGGAGCCAATCATCTTTATTTTACTTAGTGTTCTAGGGATAGAAGATTCTTCCAACTTGTTAGGAATATGATTGTCTGAACATTGGCTACCTAAACTGTTCTTGCCTTTTATTAGAACTCTGTTTTAAAGTAGAATTAAACTGTACAAATTAAATTACCTCTGTAAAAACTACCAACTCTTCTAGGTACAGAATCATTATACAGAAGTCTATTTTCTTTTGTGGAGGCTCCATCATCTGGGTGTTGATCACGATACGTTCCACCCTTAATAAAATAATAAATTTATTAGACTAAAGAAACTTGATTGAATATGACAATAGTTTGTTAAAATAAAAAATAAATTCCACATTAAAAATGAAAGTTGCATGTTATAATAATAGAAGTAGCTTGCCTGATATATTCAGATTAATGACTAATTCTCATTTATCCCTCTAATAAATTGTTTTTGAGTGAAGAAACAATGTAAACCTTTTAAAAAATGACAAAGGCACGTAATCTACCACAGTGGATGTTAAATATACTAAATTCACTAGATTGCCAATGGAGAATATTATTATTTGGTAACATACTGACCCTTCAATTGACCCTTGAATTTTGTTGAAAAAATATACAATTCCAAACATTATACATAATGCAAGAGGCCATGGGCACCTGGAAAGGTTTACAAAGATGGGCGATTCTCATTCATTTAATAACTACTGATTTGTTAGTTTATGTGATTTATATAAGCTGCACATCTCACATAAGTGATTCTGGGTAGCTTCCAATAAAATTGTTGCAAATTAGACCAATATGCATGTATTTTAAAAATAGAAATCTAATTAAGAAAATAAGGTATTTTAGAATAAAAGCATCTGATTAGAACTAATGATCTTTTTCTGTAAAAATGTCTTTTGACACATAAAGTATAAATGATTTTAGCAAATCTTACCTAAATTATTTCAAGTGATAGTTGTTCAAACATCATCCTGTACTTAAAGTACATTTTATGTGGAAACATTTTTGTAATATATCAAATAGGCTTTATATTGTGCAAGAGTTTATTCTGATCAGTACAAATTTTTAGATCTATTATTTATTTATTTATTTATTTATTTATTAAAATTTCTATGCCGCCCAACTCCCGGGGGACTCTGGGCGGCTCACAGCAGATATAGAAACACATAAAAAACAATTTTTAAAAGGAGCCATATTAAAATACTATCCATTAAAAAACAAACTTTCATTCATACCCTGCCTGCCGGAAGAGCCAAGTTTTTATTGCTTTACGGAAGGCCAGTAGGGTGGGGATGGTCCTGATCTCTGGAGGGAGCTGGTTCCAAAGGGAGGGGGCTCCCACAGAGAAGGCCCTCCCCCTAGGTCCCGCTAGCCGACATTGTTTGGTCGACGGGACCTGGAGGAGGCCGACTCTGTGGGCTCTAACCGGTCGTAGGGAGGTATGCGGCAGGATGCGGTCCCGAAGATAACCTGGCCCTGAGCCATGTAGGGCTTTAAAGGTAACGACCAACACCTTAAATTGGATCCGGAGACTAATGGGCAACCAATGCAGCTGGCGGAGGATAGGTGTTACGTGGGTGCATCTAGGTACACCCACCACAGCTCGCGCAGCTGCATTTTGCACCAATTGCAGTCGCCGGACACTCTTCAAGGGTAGCCCCATGTAGAGCGCATTGCAGTAATCCAGCCGTGAGGTGATAAGGGCATGAGCGACTGTAAGAAGTGCCTCCTTCTCCAAGTAGGGTCGCAATTGGTGCACAAGACGTACTTGTGCAAAGGTCCCCCTAGCCACAGCTGAAAGATGTTGTTCCAATTTTAGCTGTGGATCTAGGAGGACACCCAAATTGCGGACCCGTTCTGAGGGGGCTAATTTCTCCCCCCCAAGAATCAAGGAGGGACAGTTGGTCGAGTCCTTAGGAGGCAATATCCACAGCCACTCAGTCTTGTCAGGGTTAAGCTTTAGCCGGTTCTTCCCCATCCAGACCCTAACATCGGCATATTCTACACTTCTAAGGCCAGCAGTATTTATACTGCTTTCCGATTTTTTATACTTCCTGTCTCCAACTAACCACATTATAATGGTATTAACAATATTCCATTCCCAGTTTATTACAGATGTTAAGATGTATGTATTACCATGCATTTATAGTAATAGTCTCTTTTGGAAAAGAGAATCATATTATTAAAGTATTACAATATTCAGCTTCAATGGTAGAAAACCATAAAACAAATGGTTTCCAATATACAAATAAAGGCAACTCAGGAATTCCTACTAAAGCATTCGATTCCCAGTAAAAAGAAGATATATTTCTCAAATGTATTTCTCCTCTGGTATATTTATTCTACTTTAAAACTCAAAGATCCATAAATACTACAATATGATGAAAATGAAACTGCATGGTGACATTATAATGGAAGCCCTGCTCTGTATTTGTGTCCTCATAGCAGGGCTTACATTGTGATGTCAGAGTACATCCCAAAGGTGCTTTTTCAGGAGGCAACTGGACTTCCTTGTTTTTTCTTTGAAGATGTATCGCTTCTCATCCAAGCAGCTTTGTCAGCTCTGGCAGGATAGTGGGGAATGGAAGGATTTATATTCCTTGCAAACAGCTATATAAATATAAATATAAATAATATAAATATAAATATAAATATAAATAATATAAATATAAATATAAATATAAATATAAATATAAATATAAATATAAATATAAATATAAATATAAATATAAATATAAATATAAATATAAATATAAATATAAATATAAATAAATAAATAAATATCCTTCCATTACCCACTATCCTGTCAGAGCTGAAGAAGTTTCTTGGATGAGAAGCGAAACGTCTTCAAAGAAAACACAAGAAAGTCCAATTGCCTCCTTAAAAAGCACCTTCGGGACAACCATGACCTGGATGACTGAGAATCTTGGCTTCCGGTTTGGCTCCGCAGGCATCGCGGATGCTCCTCGTCGGGCGCCTTTCTGAATTCCTGTAAAAGCCGCCAGATCAGCTGTCTGGCGGCTTGAAAATCTCTTCCCCGGGCAAAGGGGAGAGATGAGAGCTTGACAGGTGGGGTAGAGCCCCCCCTAGTGCCCTAGGAGCCATCCAGGGGCGTGAAAGGTGAGGGCTCCCCATGCAGCCTGTCTCCTGCTCCGGGAATCCGGAAACCTCCGCTTTTGCAGAGCAATATGCCGCGACCACCGCTGCTTTCAGAATGGGATTTATAATTATTTTTTGATTTAAAGAAGCAGACAGAGAGAAACAGGAGTGCAGATGGGCAAGTACTGAATCTTTTTTTTTCCTCTTCAACTCCTCTGCTAACTTTCACTTCGGAAAGGAAACAAAGTAACAGTTAATAAGCAACAATATGGCGATTGAAGAAGGCGGGAGGAGAAGTGAAAGTGACTTTCGTTTCGCTAGTGGCTTCTTTCTTCATGGAAACTTTTGACTTTGAAAACTGGCTTTTTTTTTCTCTATCTCCTGACCTTGGATTAAAGTTATAACTGATAGATTTTTAATAATAAAAGACTATCTGGTTTTGAAACTGGAAAGAACTTTAATTAGAGATTTGGCTTTTTCTTTGTACTCCTCTGGAAATATTACAATGGCTTCAAAATCCGGAAAGACTGTTTTGAGCAAAAGAAATGACTATCCCTCGGGTTATACTTCCAAAATGCAACTTATTACTGAGTTAACACCTCCACAGTCTTTGACACCTGAAAATTTATTAAGCACTTTAAAGACCATGAAAAATGAACTGATTTTGGAATGTAACCAAAAAATTAGTGAAATAGATAAGAAAATGCAGGCTGCTTTAAAGAATATGGACCAACAACTTAGGACGGATGTGTTAGAGGTTTGCAAAGGATTAGCAACAAATATTGAAGTTCTGGCGGATCGTATTGAAACAAATAAACAAGCTTTGGCAACCTCGGTGGAATATATAGATAAAATTCAAAATGACATTGCAAATTTTGAAACAGAGGTGTTGATGACGCAGTTCAGATCTATGGAAGTTGCTATAAGGGTGAGAGGGTTGAAGGAGGGATTATATGAAGATTTGAAAGGAAGGATGGTTGAAGCTCTGGAGCAGGTGTCTGGAATGTCTAAAGTGGAATTGGTTACACAAATTGACAAGATATACAGGGTCAACTCATGGTATGCAAAACAAAAACACCTACCAAGGGACATTGTCATATATTTTACTACAAGAGCCTTACAGAATAGAATTATACAGGCAACATTTAAGAACAACCTTAAGGTGAATGGCCAGGAATTAATGATTTGGAAAGAAATTCCCTCTAAAATGCTTAAAGCCAGAAAAGATTACACCTTTCTGATTGATGAATTTAAAAGATTAAATTTACAATATAAATGGGAAGCACCAGTAGGAGTAGCGGTGAAATTTTCTGGAAAAAGATACCGGCTTAACACGATAAAGAAAGCTACTGAATTTTATGTCAATGTTTTAAAGGCTGATAGACAGTGATCCCTCGTTTTTCACTGGGGTTACGTTCCAAAAAGAACCCGTGATAGGCGAAATCCGTGAAGTAGTAACTTCAGCTTTGCGCATGCGCAGAGGGCAAAAGAACGCAGATGCCGACATCCAGGTGGGTGGGGGAAGCGGGTGGGGGAAGCCCCGCGCCGTGAACGCCACCAGGTTGTTGAGCTGTGCGAACCGGGAGGATTTCACCCCTGGCCTCACGTGTATTTCACTGCTCTTGGCAAGCTGTTTTACCAATCAGCCAATCAGAATGCAGAACACAATGCACGATGCAAATCCGTGAAGCAGCGAGACCGTGAAAGATGAACCGTGATATAGCGAGGGATTACTGTATCCAGAATTCCAGAGGAAAGATGTATGAAAGTAAAAGAGGAGGAGGAGGGGAAGCCACCCCTGTCGGATCAAAAGGAAACAGATTTAAAGAATTAAAATGAGTGGCAGAGCCAGATAGATGGGGAAAAGGAGATGGAGGATCGGGATCAGATGGGAGGCGAGTTGATAAATTCACAATCATCGAGCTATAAAAAGATGCAACTATCAAGATACAAAAAGATGCAGTGTTGAAACATATTGGATGGATAGAGACTAACATGATTGTATTTTTCCTTTTTTCTTCCCCTTTTTTATATTTTTTGAAGATTTGGAATTTTGGACTTAGACTGTTTATTATTAATTTTTTTTAAGATTCAGAACTTTTCTGAAGTCAATAAGTTGATGTATAATAATATTATGTTATTAATATTATGATGAAATTTAATATTTAGTTACTATCTATGTAATATTTAGTTAGGTTTTATTCAATTTTGAGGTTATTTCTATTATTAATATTTTTTTTAAAAAATAGAACTTTTTTGAAGCTAGTAATTTGATGTATGGTAATCATATGTTAATAATATTAGTTTAAGATTTTTGTATTTTATATTCAGCTATTATTTACGCAATATTTATCTAAGTTTTATTTAATTCGGAGGAAATGTTGCACAAAGTAGAGGATTGAAGGGAGGAGGAAGGAAGTTTTTTTTGTTTGTCTATTTTTTTCTTTTTTCTCTATTTTATCTTAGTTATGTTTTTCTTGTATTGCTAAAGAGATTTTTTTTTCTTTTTTGTATCTCTATTATTTTACATATAGACGATATATTATTAGTGTACAATTTGGAGTTGAAGTTTTCAAAAAATAATGTTTTTTTTAATTAACTTAATTTAAATTTATTTAATTGATATTATGCCCTGTATTCTCTCTGGGAAATCCGGGGGGGGGGGGAGGGGGGAGGGAAGGGGGTGGGTTAGGGGGGAGAAAAATAAAAAATGTTTGTACTTTATATTTAATATTTAGCTATTATCTATGTAATTTTGTACTAATAAAACTTTTTGAATAAAAAAAAAGAATCTCTACAGACTGTAAGAGTTCATGTTTCATCATTTGACCCCTTTTCCTCTTCCCCTGCATACACTGTAACTGACACACTCCTTTGCCACAAGTTTAGCCAATTCACCTTCAGACAAGAGAAAAAGAAGACAAACGGCAGGCAAGACACATCAGGTAGTTATATTTTCTGGCCAGAAGTTGTCTACAATGTAAATATAAATATTTTATGAAGCTTGCAAGACAGCAAGTGCCTCCTTAATTTTAATTAATAAAATTTGAAGGGTACTTATAAAAAAAACCCAGAAAATACCCTTAAGGGAAACTACTATTCAGTTTCTGGGTAGCCTTTGTGACACTTAATATTCAGCATTATAGATTCTAATTTCAACAGTAATATATCAATAGGCGTAATTTATTTTATATAATAAGGTAGAGGTTAATAGTATATACAATAAACTTTGGGGGTGGAGTAATTGAGTAGAAAAAAAATCAGCTGAAAAAAATATGGATTCCTTAGGGAAAAATAAAAGTTATTTTTAACAACAGGCAAACATACAGTACAAAACCATGAATGGTCCAGATCCTTAACAATCAAGAATTCAACTAACCCTATTGGAATCTTCTGTACAATCTTCACGTGAAGAGCCAACAGATCTTGTAAGAGATTTATGCTGCACCTGTGGAGATAACAGTTGCAGGCTGTTTGCTCTGGCTGCCATCCCTTGCCCTATGCTTAAGCCACCCTCTGAGCCCTTTGTCCTCACTCTGTCCCGGCTCACATACATAGAATGTCTATGAGGGCGCTGCTGTGAAGAAAAAGGACTTGTGTAGCCTAAACCATAAGAAAAAGATTCATGAGGAGCAGATGCAGAATGTAACTGGCTTCCATCCATGTGATCTGGCAATTTTAACTCCTCCATTGTTTTGGAATGTCTTGTAGATGGCCTTCGTGATTCCAATGTACCATCACTTCTGTTATTTCTCCCGGAAGGACTGAGCAAAGTTCTATTGTCAGCATGACGAGGTGGTGTTGGTGTAGTAGGAGAGTTTAAGTCCAGACAGCTGGATGGAAAATACCTACTGCTATTTGATTCTGAAACTTGAATTCTGGCTTCAGACAAATTACCCACAGATTTGGAATCAGTCAGAGCTCCATGACTTTTTGATTTGGTGCGACATGAGGGGCTCTTTGAAGATTGTGGAATAGTATCAATATAACTGTGGCGGCTATGCCTTTCACCCAGTTGTAGTGTGCCAGTTTTGTTCTGTGAACCTTCCATAAATGAATGACGATTATGCTGTGATCTGGAATTTGACTTCAGGTATTTAGTACCAGGACCATCAGAAGTTTTGGCTTCTGAATTAAAATCAAATTCAGTTTTTGTCTTTACTTCTTTTGGACTGAGAAGATGTGGTATGTTGTTATTAGCTAGATCCTTATTTCCAGATGAAGGAGTATTGTTTGTCTTTTTTGACAGCATTGGACTGTGAGAGGTTACAGGGAGATTTCCATTTAAAAAGCTTTCATTTGTTGAAAGGGCATCTTCTCTTTGCAGTCCCACATTCTGTAATTCTTTGCTGTTTGATCTGTGATGAGACTGCACAGCGGTACCTTTGCCAGATTGATTTCTATATTATGAACAGACAAGAAAAGCGTTTTAAAAAAATTAAAATACCAAATTAGTTAAAACACCTTTATAGTTTTGATGTAGAAAATAAAGATCATGTGATCATATTTCTTCACAGTATTATCCAATAGCCCATATGACTAAACTATGGCAACAGTTTTAAATTGGCTATATTTTGGATCTCCCAAAATTCAAGGATTTGACACACCACTACTAAGGCAGAATTCTTTAACCAAGTCATTGTATCGATGAGCAATAGATTTCACCAAGTACTTGGTCCAGAAAATATATGGGCTTCAGGCAGGGGTGGGTTCTAACTTACCTTGCTGCCGGTTCTGTTCCTCCCGCACTGTGCAGCTGCGCCTCATGTGCGCGCGTGTGCTTTGCGCACGTATGTGCAGTGCCGAACCCCCCCCAAAAGCCAAAAACAAGATGGCGACCGCATGCACAGTGCCGGAAACTCGGCTTCTGTGCATGCTCAGAAAATAAATAAATAAATAAAAAATTCAAAAGAAATAAAAAAGATGGTGGCGCCCACGGACCGGCACCGACCGAACCCGTTCTGTGACATCATCGTGACGTCACCAGCGGGTCGCTACCGGTTCGGGCGAACTGGTCCGAACCGGGAGGAACTCACCTCTGGCTTCAGGACCATCTCTGTTCAGTGTAGAAGTGAATCTGATACTCTGAAGTATCAAGAGAGAATCTTATCATCCAGAAAGCAAACCAAATCTAAGTTGTTCTACTTTTTTTACTGTATGGAAGACCCCCAAAAAGTGCTATGTTTGATTCATTGAGACATTGATAGTGGCCTAATTGTATTACTTAATTTTAGCAAGTTATATCTGAAATAATTAGAATGCTGACATTATTATTTCCAGTCATTTACCTGCTAGTTAAAGTGTTGCTATCTCCATGGTAAGGCTTTCTTTTAGTTGACCGTGAAGGTGAACGATCTAACATCCTCTGAGTTTGAAATGATGGATGGTTCAGACACTGTTCTGTTAAGTATCGGGCAGCTGGATCCACTTTCAGCAAGTTCTTTAGGTCAAATATTAAGAATTAAGAAACATAACATAGTAATAGATGTGGTTGCTGTTAGTTACAGCATAACTTTACAAATATATGCAACTGAAAATTATTTATCATTCGCACTCTTACATAAAAATGTTGACTCTAAAATCTGTTTTTAAAAATAAAATAAAAAAACACCCCATGGCAATCTTCTATAGTTTAAGGTATGCGTTTTATGCAAATTTACATAATTCATAAAAATTACACAGCAAATTTCTTTTGCTATATGGTTGTAAGAAAATCTTATAAGACCTTGCTTTATCTGATTTTTCAGATTTATTACATCATTAACAATATATTAAAATTATTTAATGGGAGCTATTAAGGAAACAAATTCCATACAAAATCTGAAAATAGTTCTACCTTGTTAAAAACATGCAGTTGTGTAGATTTCAGGGGAAATGGGAAAAAATCCTATCTCTCTGCCTTCCCCATACCATTTCAAATGTTTGAAGTACCATATTTTTCGGAGTATAAGACGCACCGGAATATAAGACGCACCTTAGTTTTTGGGGAGGAAAATAGGAAAAAATCTTCCTACCAGGTATTCATCTGGCTAGCATCCTTAGTCTGGTCAGCTTCAGCACATTATTTTATCCCCTGGTTAGGACTTAAAAAAATCTTATTCGGAGAGAGTAACAATGAAAGAGCCTGCAAGCTAGTAAGAGCTGGGAAGATTGTTAGCACCTGGTTAGGGCTAGAAAAAAACTTTTTCGGAGCAAGTAGAGCAATGAAAAAACCCTGCAAAGACTTAGGGCTGGAAAAACCTTCTTTGGAGAGAGTAACAATGAAAAAGCCTGCAAGGTAAGAGCTGGGAAGATCGTTAGCACCTAGTTAGGACTGGAAAAAAAGCTCCGGAAAAGCTACATTCAGAGTATAAGACGCACCCAAATTTTCAGCCACTTTTAGGGAGCCACTTTTATACTCCAAAAATACGGTAATTATATTTTCAAATTATTCATAAATAAATTATGCAGGACTATTAACATACTTATAGCTAAATTACAGTCCTCTCCCTCCCTCCCTCCCTCCCTCCCCCCCTCTATCTATTTTGTAGATGTAAACAATCAACATTCCTACCTTCATAAGGTCAAGTAAAAAACCACTTAAAATTCCCAAGTATCTCCTTTCCAATGATTGTGGATGGTTAACTGCAGGAAACTGTAATACAGGTTACATATAACTCACACAGAGAACTGGCATTTACCAATCATTAAAATTTTGTTAGCATTATATCCTAACAAAACAGGAAAAACAAAAATGTTAAAGGTAAATTAAATAATAGCTCAAAGATAATTTCCTTGTAAGACCAACCCCAAACTGTGCTATTGATGATGTAGGATTAGACTCCCTATGTTTCATAAAAAGCTAACAGCAGCTTTATTGGTAAGGAGATACAAGTAGTCCTTAATTTTCAACCTCAGCTGGAACTTGAATTTCTGTCACTAAATGATGTGGTTGTAAAGCATGACATCATATGACTGTATCACTCACTTAGTGACTGAACTTCTAGGACTTCCCCTTGCCATTGATAAACAAATTTGACTAGGTTTGGACCCTCCCAGCCCTGAGCCTCCAACCACCGCACCTGCATATCTTCCTTCCATCTCTGTTCATTTGCAGCCCCAGAACTGCAGCACACCAAGAAATCCACAATGTGGCAAGTAGCCCCAGAGCTGTGGAGCCCAATAGTGTGCTGCAAAGTCATCATGCCCAGGAAGCTCCAATAGCTCAGCACAAAGCCACAATGTTCCAGGAAGCATTCCAAGATACACTTGCCACCCTGTATTCCAAGGCCCATCTGACCTTTGCCACATGATCTCCCTGGCCTTTCACAAGGTTGCTGCTGGCCCTGTGAGGACACCTTTCCCAGTCTCACAACAACAAATGTGCTATTTGGAGGACACGGAGTGCAATTTGGAGAGTAGAGTGAACAGCTTTAGGATATGGCCAGGTTGGGCATGCCTTATCACCAATGGCAAGAAGATCAGTTGGACAAGGCAGGGCCTGTGGAATGCAGGTAGGGCTTGGGGCTTTGTGCTGTGATGGCTGATCATGGTTTGAGGCTTGAGGCAGCATTCCTCAATGGCAGCTGTGGCACTGGAGCTGAATTAGTAACTTTGAAAGGTTGTTGAGTGAATGGTTGTAAGTCGAGGACTACCTGTATTGAATACAAGCAATATTTATCCATTTATTTATTCTAATGAATGTTCAGTCTATTAATTAATGAATTGTAATGTGCAAAATTTCTCCAAAGATGAATTATGAAATGCTCCAATCTGAATTTTTTTAAAATCTTGTATAAATGGAGACAAGGCAAAAAACATTTCCAATCATCACAACACTATTAACATGTGTCATAAATATATTGTTTGCCATACCCGTAGAAACGAAAGTACACATTAATTGTGTAAAAGCACTCCCTCTATTTTTAATCTTAACTTTTATCCTTGTTTTTCTCTCTCTGTCATTCATTCTAATTCCATTTTAACTCTATTTTTATATGATTTTATGATTTTTTTATTTGTAAACTGCCCAGTCATTTAGATAGTGAGATGGGCAGTGTCTAAATTTGATAAATAAATAAAATAAAGAACAGTATTGGAAGAATTTTGGTAGAAAGACTTCATGCAAATTCATTACTAGAAAACATGCATGGAACATTTAAGCTAAGCATTACCCGTAGGCCATGGAAACGGGGATTGCTGTAGAAAAGCTTCATCTGTTCTGCAGGAAGTGGTCCTAATACCTTCTGAATTGTAAAAAGTTGATCAATTTCACTTTCACCAGGAAACAGTGGCTGCCCATCACTAAGTTCCCCCAGAATACAGCCTACTGACCACATATCTACAGACTTGCCATAAGGGGCCCTGAAAAAAAAAAGCATATTGTGCTATTGTTCCTTAATCTCATATTCCTATAACATATTTAAGTATTTTACCCTGCATTGGTTTTTAAAAAATAGAATCAGTATCAAATATCTTCAGACATAAAACACAAACTTCCTTTTAATAGTTTGCTCTTTATTATAGCTGCAATAGTCACACATATGTGAAAAAATATAGAAACACTCTCTCTATATATACAGTATCTATATCTACATCTATATATCTGTATCTATATATCTATATCTTTATCATCTATATCTATATCTATCTATCATCTATCTATCATCTATCTATCTATCTATCTATCTATCTATCTATCTATCTATCTATCTATCTATCTATCTATCTATCTATCTATCTATCATCTATCTAATCAGATTGGACCAACTGCCCTTGACTTTTTATAATATTCACGCCAAGAAATAATGGCTCTGAAGGACAAAATTAATGTTCTTATTGATTTTTCTTTCCAAGGAATTTAGAGTTAAGAAGTAAAAATTAACATGCAGATTAAAATATATTCTTTAAATCAATCTTGCTTCCTAGCGACTTCATGGACATATCTTCATAATTTTCTTGAGAATACATTAAAAGAATTGCCTTGTGTTCTTCCAATGTTTTTTACTCTCCCAATCCATCCTCTGTGTTCTGATCTACTAATCTAACAGAATGAAATTATTCAATAATTATTCCTGATTAGCTTTAGTTTATAGTTTGGGTCATAAACTTCCCTAGTTACTGCGAAGACAACATTTTAGATCATTACACACAACTTGTAATTTAAAGAAAGGTTTTTAATAGGTATCTGTCCTATTAAATCATGGAATATATAAATGAATCATTGTTAATAAGAGATATTGAATCGTTCTTTCAATTTCCACAGGCCATCTTTGCTCTATTTGAAAATACATATTAGCAATATGATCTTTAAATACTATACTTCAAAAGAAAACAAATTCTCAATTCAACTCTTGCTATCAAAACTAGGCAATTGACAAGAGCAGCTAAAGTAATAATGAACTGGGCTTATTAAATAGACCAATATTGAAGAGAATAATAATAATAATAATAATAATAATAATAATAATAACAACAACAACAACAACAACAACAACAACAACAACAACAACAGAGTTGGAAGGGACCTTGGAGGTCTTCTAGTCCAACCCCCTGCTTAGGCAGGAAACCCTACACTACTTCAGACAAATGGTTATCCAACATCTTCTTAAAAACTTCCACTGTTGGAGCATTCACAACTTCTGGAGGCAAGCTGTTCCACTGATTAATTGTTCTAACTGTCAGGAAATTTCTCCTTAGTTCTAAGTTGCTTCTCTCCTTGTTTAGTTTCCACTCATTGCTTCTTGTTCTACCCTTCTACCCTATGAAGAATAGTTTGACTCCCTCTTCTTTGTGGCAACCCCTGAGATATTGGAACACTGCTATCATATCTCCCCTAGTCCTTCTTTTCATTAAGTTAGACATACCCAGTTGCTGCAACCGTTCTTCATATGTTTTAGCCTCCAGTCCCCTAATCATCTTTGTTGCTCTTCTATGCACTCTTTCCAGAGTCTCAACATCCTTTCTACATCGTGGCGACCAAAACTGAATGCAGTATTCCAAGTGTGGCCTTACCAAGGCATTGTAAAGTGGTATTATTACTTCATGTGATCTTGATTCTATCCCTCTGTTAATGCAGCCTAGAACTGTGTTGGCTTTTTTGGCAGCTGCTGCATACTGCTGGCTCATATTTAAACGATTGTCCACTAGGACTCCAAGATCCCTCTCACAGTTACTACTGTTGAGCAAGGTACCACATATGCTGTACCTGTGCATTTTGTTTTTCTTACCTAAATGTAGAACCTTACTACATTATACTACTATAATATACTACGTATATTATACTACGTATATAATACACATTATACTACGTATAAATGTGTATTATATACGTATATTATATATATATATAACACGACACAAATACACACCACACACACACACACACACATGTATGTATGTATGTATGTCACATTATTTATAAATTCTAAGTTTACTTACCCTAGCAAGAGTTCAGGAGAACGATACCATCTGGTGGCAACATATTCTGTATAGTTCGCATTGCTACCTTCTGACAAATTCCGTGCAAAACCTTCATTAAAATAATAATAAAGAGATCTTAACGTATTGATAATTCAGTAATTTATTATATTTTTAATCCTGAAATTCCATGTATGGATAAGGTTTTTAAAATATTAGAAAGAATAAAAAACTATAACATATTTATTAACCAGAAAAAAACCTTGACCATTTGAAATTAAATATTAAAAGGAAATGCAAAATTCATTTGTACTTGAAGGTTACTTTATATATCACCATATACATTCAGTACATTAATGAAATGAAATATTAAAGTTTCGAAATCCAATAATTTCAACTTAAGCAATAAAAAACATACAGAGAAACTTCTTTGCACTTTATACAAAACTATATGTGTATCAACATCTATTTCTTTGAACAGAATAATAAGTTCATTGGATATGCAATTTAAATGGTTTGATCATGGTATGTGCCATTTTCACATTAAAACTGTAAGTTTAGATAAGTGCTCAGGTGACTAATTTTACAGTTGTGAATGAGTCACAAAAAATGAAATGGAACCTGAATCACCATAGTATAGTAGCAGTGTGCATTTGTTAAAAGTGTTATAATTTTAGTGTTCTTCAAATTTCTTAGTATCAGAAAAATGCACATGTGCTTCAGCAGATGCTTGTAATTAAGCAAGCAAAAAGCACAATATACAATATATAGGATGATATACTTGCAATCTTTAGAGTCTCTTATGTATAGCATTTCTAATCTTATCAGACAGCTGGAAAAAAAGGATACACTGTTCAGCTAATTTCCAGTATTACAACAAACAAGATTGGCACTTATTCTCAGAGTAATATGTTTTAAGGCTACAGCTTTTAAAGTCAAAAGTTGCCCTAGCAGACAGACAGACAGACAGGCAACCTATCTTTCATTGTGCTTGAACAGTCTTTCAAATAAGTTTCTCTGCCATTAATGATCTTTTTTTACTGAAGCATTTCACAATTTTTTGAATTTTTGACTGACCTACCCCCAATGGGGTCAGAACTCTAAAACACTAGGAAAAATATTAAGAATACAAATAGATTTCTTGCGTTCTAGTTATACAGGTAGTCCTTGATGTATTACCATTTAACAATGGCTTAAAATTACAACAGAAAAAGTGATTTGACCTGTGCTCACATTTATGACCCATGGTCATGTAATCACAATTTGGGTACTTGGTTACTGGCTTGCATTTACAATCTGTTGCAGTATCCTGCAGTCATGTGATCGCAATTTGCAAACTTTTTTGCTCATTTCCACAATGTCCACTGGGAAAGCTGGATTTACTCAATAATTGCATGATTTGATTAATGATCATGGCGATTTGCTTAACAACCGCTGTAAAAATTGTTGTAAAACTGGATCTGACTTGCCTTATGATTGCAATGACTTACAATGGAAATTCCGGTCCCAGTTGTGGTCATAAGTCAAGGACTACCTATACAAATATTAATTTTAGTATCAGTAAAATTGCATTTCCCAGTAATAATAACCAAAATATTGCTAACCAGTAGAACACTACTGTTTAGAACACTGAATTATGATAACCAGATAGTATACTGAGATGACATGATGGAATGTGTTTTGGATTCCCAAGAAGGAGGGTTTGCATTCCAGAGGAACAACAGACAGCAAAATTTAGATAATTTGGTTGGGAGATAGAGGGTCAAGATAGCTCCTCCATGGAAGTTCTCAGAGTATATTTTTAATGATGCAAGTAGTTTGTTTTTAGCTTTGAAGATTCTGTCTATGGGTGCAGAACAACGAAGGAAACTGCTTAGAAGAAAAACAGTGTGGGTTTCTCAGTTTTTTAGTATTTCAGTATTGTATTAAACTATAATTTAAAAGGTTATTTACTGTCATAAAATAATTCAAATTATAAAGAATTGTAATAAAGATATCTAATATTTTTTTAAAAAAGCCTTACCAAAGTCACACAATTTCAAAATATCATTGTGGCTTATTAGGAGATTTTCTGGCTTAATATCTGAAATATTCAAACGCATAGCAAAAAGTTAACGAATCACAACATATACACTGTTCTGCATTAACAGACAACTGAAACAGTACAGCATATTATTTATTTACTGCATTTATACTCACCTTTTCTCCAAACACTCAAAACGGCACATTTTGGAAGGGAGGGTTCCCCTAATTTTAATTCCACAACAATAGCCTTATGAGGTAATTGGGCTGGGAGAGAGTGACTGGCCCGAAGTTACCCAGCTGGTTTTATGCCTAAGGGACACTTAGAACTTATAGTCTCCTATTTCTAGGCTAGCACCTTAATTACCACAGCAAACTGGTTTTCTTTCAAATTCAGGAAATTTTTGTAAGGAACCTTCAGCAATAGAGACATAATGGCCAAACTTCAAACTGAAATTGTGGGTGCTCCAACACCAATGGTTTTTAAGAAGAGATTGAACAACCATTTGTCTGAAATGGTATAGGGTTTCCTGCTTGAGGAGGGAGTTGGACTAGAAGACCTCCAAGATCCCTTCCAACTGTTACTCTGATGAATTTTAGTAGATAATGACTTCTCACTTTCCAGAAGTTACTGAAGCATGATCATAGAACAACCAATAGAAAGTATATTGGAATAATAGTTACCAAGTTTAACTAAATGTCTATACTAAAAGAAAGCTTAGTATAATCTGGGGAAAATATTAGTCTGGGGATACTAGTCTGGGGAAAATATTTAGTTTTTAAACCTGAAATTCAGTAACTGATTAAATTCAATTATGAAGTACATTTTAGTGAAGTTATAATTACAAAATTTATAAAGAATTATCAGAATAAAGAAATGTATTAATGATAAAGATACATGAACAAAATGAAAATTACAAATTATTCACAAACAGTATGTTATTTAGATTCATTAAAATCAGTGGGATTTCTTAGCTAACTCCCATCAATTTTACTTTAGAGGTGTGTGCCTGTGTGCTTTACTTATTATCGTAAAGAAAATTTTGCCTCATGTACAATTTTAAATTAACAAATACATAATAAATTTACAATAATTGGTGCAATCAACTTCCTTACTAAAACATATTTATGCTTTCAGGAAAAGATACAGTCTAAAGTTTAATTTACTTACCTCTATGAACAATATCATTTTTATGACACCAATGAATTGCTTTAATCAGTTGGTAAGTATAACTTTTTACTTTTTCAGGAGCGACCCCATTTGGCATTTCTTCTAGCAACTCAAGCATATTCTATGTTCAACATAATTAAAGACAGAAAGAACTAAATTACAAACTCTGCAATTTAAGATTTATCCACTACCTAGAAATGTGTTAAACAACCATTAATGGTTTGTAATAGAGTCCCCTTATACAAGAGGAACCAAAAGAAGCATTCAACATGATCATGTAATTTATACAATATAAATGGCAAATAAAAATAATTTCTAAAAGCAGTGAAGTGCTAATAATGCATAAAACAAAGCACAATAAAACCTAAAGCAGCAAATAATATTCTCTATTAAAATAACAATCAGCAATGGTATTATGTTATAAATCTGTACACCAACTATAGAGCAATTCAATTGGTTTTAAGAAAATGCATATTCACCAATTTCCCCCTAAGAATAATGTGTTTGTTTGAACTTGGTTAGCTATTGTGACAACTTAACCACTGTAGTTTAGAAACCATAACTTATAAATTAGCTTATTACATAAATCTAGGACTATTGCTTCATCAATTAACTATATTTAAAAATGCTATCTCTTATTTAATATATATAAAATTATATTTACTTTCCAGTGAAAAAGATAAACTATAGTTGAAGGTTTTTTTCAGGCATAAAGAAATAAAACAGGATAAACTATTCCCCCCAATGTCAAATTTTAAGTTGATCATAAAGAAAAATTACTGCAAAGACTTAATATTATTAAGACTACTATAGAATACTAGTGACATTGTATAACAGGGCTGTCAAACTCGCGGCCCGTGGGCCGGATGCGTCACATGCTGGCCATGCCCCCGACCAGTTTAACGAAGGGGGGAGAAGTCCCAATAAGTCACATGACGCTGCCGTGACAACGCAAGTTTGACACCCTTGTTGTATAACATTTTTATACATAAAACATGTTTGAAGTTTAGCAATTTGTACTCAGGAACACCTTAGCATTTTTTTTCTAAATAAATAACTTACTTTCTCTACATATTCAAACACCAAATATAATTTTCCTCTTCTTCTAAAAGCTTCTTTTAGTTCTACAATATTTTCCTGCTTCAAAGTACGAAGCATTTTAAGTTCTCGTAAAGTTGTCTCTTTGACCTCTTCATTTTCTATAAGTTAAAGAGTGAAAGGTTGTAAAATATATGCAACTCTTTTCCCAAAATCGGTAGAAAACTCTGTGATCGCTAAGAGCTGACACTGACTTGATAGCACATAATTAATCAATCTTTAAATCCTCTCTGAGAAACAGTCAGCCTAAATAGTCTTGTTCAAAATTTCACAAAAAGCAAGTTTCATAATACATGTCATAATAAGCTATAAAATAGTTTCTATTATTTTGGCTTAGCATAATGGAGGTCATTTGGCTAAATCATTTTAACTCAGCCACTATGGATTATTCAAACAAATCATTTAGCTTTACAAAAGAGGCTAGCAATAAACATTTATAATTCTTATAAACGGATTATTTAAGATATTCATCAAAATTATGAAAAACAAATTTAATTTGAATTTCTATTCCCCTTAATAAAAATGCAAAAACATTGTGCACTATTTAATACATTTCATTAGTAAGATATGACTATTACATTGATGAAAAAAAACAATATTACATATTACAACATTTTATCTATAGTGAGATAGTATTTCAAGAATATTACATTTTACCTATTAACAAATACCGGTACTATTAGTAGTGAAAGTTATGTGAATACTACATAAGAATTTATCTATTTAGTATATTATTATAAGATTAGCTATTATAACAAAAATGTTTTATAGCAGAGCAACAGTAAATAATAAAGCCCACAATTTATCTTCCTCTTCTAAACTATTCTTCTTTGGCTGCCTTATTTTTAAATGTTTTTATTCATTTATATTTATATTTAATATTTCTTAACTACCCATTTCCCTCAAAGAGTTCAGAGACCCGTCTGGCCGATGTAATGGCCACCAGAAATGCCACTTTACAAATGAGGTGGCGTAAGCTTGTCATACAGAGTGGTTCGTAAGGAGCCTTTGTGAGGGAGCTCAGAACCCTTGGCAGATCCCAGGTAGGATATCTATGTATTACAGGTGGACATATGTTGGAAGCCCTCCAAATAAAACGACGAATTGTAGGATGGAGCGCCAATGAATCCAGCCGACCACACGACAGGGCGGAAGACAAGGCTGTCACTTATCTTCTGATGGTGTTAGACTTTAGGCCCCTGTCCAGGCTGTCCTGGAGGAAATCAAGGACTTGGCCCCATGTGGCTGCAGTCAGCACGATGTTTGCCCTATCGCACCACCCGCAAAATGTCCTCCATGTGGCATCATAAATGCGGTTAGTGGAGGGTCTCCTGGAGGCCTGGATGGTCTTTATGACGCTGGAGGAAATATTGTCCTCCCTCAGAGTGACCCGCTCAAGCGCCAGGCGGTCAGTTTGAACCACTGGGGATCCGGGTGGGGCCACCAAGAGGTTCAACAGATCCGCAAACCATGGCCTTCGTGACCAATATGGAGCTACCAGAATGACCTCTGCTTTCTCTGTCACGATCTTTTATATGACCTGAGAAATGAATGGGAGAGGCAGGAAAGTGTACAGTAGACCCCTGGGCCAGGGGGTACGGAGAGCATTGGTGCCTTCCGCTCCCGGTGTCGCAAATCTGGTAAAATAACGTTGAACCTGGGCATTGCTCGGGTGGCGAAAAGGTCCACGTTCGGGAGATCAAAGATGTCCATCATCTCCCGGAAGAGTCCGGGTGCAGGTGCCACTCGGCATTGTCCACGGACGCTCGGCTGAGCCAGTCCGCCTGCACGTTGGCCACTGCCGAGATATGCTCCACCCGAATGGAAAGCAAATGTCTTTCCGCCCAGATGCCCAGTTGTCTGGCTTCCTCCATGAGGGACCTGGATCGTGTGCTGCCCTGGCGGCTGATATGTGCCTTGGCGGCCACGTTGTCTGTCCTGATCAGCAGATTTTGTCCAGATACCGTCTGGTGGAAGTGGCAGAGGGCCAGATGGATGGCCCTGAGCTCGAGCCAATTGATGCTCTGGCACTGTCCCATTCACTCCAACGCCCCTGGACCATCTGGGATGACAAATGTGCTCCCCAACCAGACAGACTGGCGTTTGTTGTGAGGCGGTATGATCCGGTTCCTGGAAAAGGCAGCCCTTGCTGATGGCCCAGGAGGCCCACCAGTTGAGGGACAGGATGATGTCCATCGGAACACTGACCTGTGCCGGCGAGCAGCTCCTGCCTGACTTCTGAAATGGCAAAAGAAACCATTGGAGGTCTCTGGAATGCAGGCGGGCCCAAGGAATGATAGAAAAGGAAGAGACCATCTTTCCGAAGAGTTGGGAAAGTATGTTTAAGGGTACTATTCTTTCCCCCTCGACTTTGTGTGCCAGCTCCCTAATGCTGGCCTGGAGCTCAGGTGAAAGATACACTAAGCCCTGCACTGAGTCTATCAAGGCTCCCAAATGGAGCAATTGAGTGGTGGGCGAAAGGTGGCTTTTCTCAAAGTTTATGGAGAACCCGTGGTGTCGCAGGACCTGGATGGTGGTTTCGACATCTGACTGCGCCTGCTGAGCGGAAGACACTTGAATTAAGATATCATCCAGGTAGCACTGGACACACACGGGTATGGCCCTTAAATGGGAAGCTATAGCAGCCAGCAATTTTGTGAATGCCCGAGGAGCGGAAGATGGTCCAAAGGGCATGGCTCTATACTGGTAATGGTGTCCAGCGAACTGGAACCTGAGAAATTGTCTATGTGAATTAAGAATGGGCACATGCAGATATGCCTCTGTCAAATCGACAGAAGGAAGTCGCCCTCTCTAACGCCCTCCAGAATGGAACTAAGTGAATGCATTTTAAACCGCTTGTAATGGATGTAGCAGTTGAGTTGTTTAAGATCTAGAATAGCTCTCCAGCCCCCCGAGGACTTAGGGACCACAAATAAGATGGAATAAAATCCCTGTCCGCGTTGATCCTCAGGGACGGCCTCAATGGCATTTGCTGGATATCTGTTTGCATGAGGATCCTCTTGGAAAGGTCCCTGGAGACAGGGCACTCGGGGGAGTGAAGAGGAACTCTAGCAAGAGACCTGATCGGATTGTCTCTCTGACCCAAGCATCTGAGGTGGACTCATCCCATCTGTCTGCAAAATAGGCCAGCCGGCCTCCGATGGAGTGCTCGGGAATGTATTCACTTCTGGTGTCTGAAGAACGGCTTCCTCCCCCTTGAAAGGGCCGTTGGGACTTAAACGGTCTGCCCCTATCTGGCCTGTTCTGCCTCAGCCTCTGTCTTTGGGAATAAAAGCTCTGAGAGCACTGGAACCCCGCACATGAGTCTTGAGGGCGGTAGTAAGGACGACAGAAGTATGGGGATGCACATGATCCGACACGTCTGGAAAATGATGGAAGAATTTTCCGTTTGTTCCTGGACTCCGTCAGCCACAGGTCCAGAGCCTCCCCAAAGAGCTTATCTCCGGAGAAGGGAATAGAGGCCAAGCACCACTTATGACGAGTGTCCGCTTGCCAATTTTTCAGCCAAAACAGACGTCTGGACGCTACGGTGGATGCCATGGATTTGGCAGCAAACCTTGCCACATTAAGAGTAGCGTCGGCTGACAGTTGTAAAGCGGCGATGACCTTATTGAGATCTTGCTGCAGCCTGGTGTGCATAGCAGAAGATCTTTCTTGAATCTGCCGTAGCCATATTAGAGGGGTCCTATTAAAAAAGGATGCTGTCGTTGATGCTCTGATGGCCCATGCGGCTGCCAGTGGGCCTTTTGGAGAGACTGCTCCGAGTGTCTGTCCTCCGGCCGTAGGGCTTCCACTGGATCGCCTGGAACTGCCGACGCTGAATGCAACGCTGCCCCAGGTCCATCTACTGATGGTAGTTGCAGGATCTTGGCCAATTCAGGGGCCACGTTGTATATTCTCTTTTCCGTGTTGGAAGGGTTAGGTCCAGATATAGGTGAATGTAACTGTGATTTAATCACCTCCACGAAAAGTTGAGGAGTGGGTACGGTCTCCGCCTTGGCTGTTTGAATAGAAAAGGGAGGACTGGGAGAAGTGCCAGATGCGTCAGGCACTGGTTCGGTGGAAGGGGGTCCCAGTCCCGCTGTGTTGCGCGCTTTGAATAGAAGAGATCTGAACAGGTGAGCCTGAAACAGTCCGACAAATGGTGGTTGGTTGGGCAGCATGCCCTCATCCTCAGATAATTCTAAGTCCAGGGGAAATTCCCCCTCAGAATATACTGAACGGTCCTCGTTGGAGGAACCCGGAAAACCGTGATATGCCAGAAGTCCCACATTTTCGAACAGATGATGAGATGAGCCCTGTGCTGGTGGATCAGATACCACTGATCCTCTAGGGGACCTCTGCTGGGATGTATGCAGTCCAGCAGCCATAATTTGTTTAATTGTCTTGGCCACAATAGATTGCATGGAGTGAGAATTGTCAGGTTCAGCCTATGGTCTGAGACCAGCAGCAGTAGGCGTAAAGGTGGCAGTAGGCAGCTCTCTGACCCACTGACAGGGTGCTTGAGTGGTGTCCTGAGTTATCTGTGACACCTGCATATTCCCCCATACATCTGCGTCAGTGTTAGGAATTAACTGATCCAATGGGGGCAGGACATCATGGGTTCTCTCAGATGGAGAGTCCTGAGATAGGGTGGCAGGTTCTATTGGCATGCCCACACTATGGCTTTGTTTGCTGACTGCTCTGTCACAGAGGTTGTCTAAGGCTTTGTGCCTTCGCCTTTCATCTTTTTTGGCTGCCTTAGATTCCTTATGAGAATCTGACTGCTGTTTAGGAGGCTTGGACACCTTTTTGGGGGGAACTTCAGTAGCCTGGTTAGAACTACCCTTCCTTGAATGTTTTGGGGCTTTAGATGAAGCCGATCCGCCATCTTGGATTAGGTACTGTCAGGGAGCTTTAGTCACTAATAGCAGCTGCTGTCACTGAAGAGAGAGGCACTTGGCTCCGCTGTAAACAGCCAACTCTTGACGATTTGAATGTCTGTCTGTCTGTCTGTCTGTCTGCCTGCCTGCCTGCCTGCCTGCCTGTCTGTCTGTCTGTCTGTCTGTCTCTCTCTCTCTCTCTCTCTCTGTTTCTCTCTTTTTAATCGCTTTCTGACTGTTATTGTAAGGAGAGAGCGACTGCCAAGGAAATCAGGCTGCTGTTTAAATCAGGAGCGCTAAGCTCCGCTGTGGGTAGGAGAGCAGCTCACTACCGGCCAGCCTATGCCATGCTTCTTTTGAAAGCGTGGCTAAAGCCGCAGTGATTTGGAGCAAAAACACTTCAGGCACCAAAGGTAGCTCCTATTGTAGACTAGCCCTGTGCCAGCGAGTCGCTGCAATGACAGTTAAAAATGGCAGGCTCACTGTGGTGCTCGGGAGCGCAAAAGCTCCTCAGTTAGGAAAGGAACCGAAGTCCCTATTCCCTCTCGGCTTTGAGGAACGTGAAGCTCCGCTAGAGAGAGACATGCAATCCACTGAAAACAGCAAGCCTTAAGATCAGTTATCAGCACGAGAGAGGCAATTTATCGAGCGATCTGCACACAAAAAGCCCAAGAGCAATAAGCCCGCGGCTGACAGGAAAGTCTGTGACAGGATGGCTGCTCAGATAATGTCAGCTTTAATAGATGACACTGATTCACCGCTCCACCAACAAAGAGGGAAACTTCCCTGGCCCCAGCTGTCATAAATCAGGAGCGTGAAGCTCCACTAACAATCCAGGCCCTCAGTGTAATAAAAGTCCCGAATACAGTTTTAAATGACAGCTGTTAGATGTGACAGCCCTACTGGCTGTCAGCAGCAGTAAATCAGCTTGAGTCAAAGCTCTTGCTGTGGGGACAACTCCAGTGACTCAACTGATGGCAGGGAGTCAGCTGTCTATAACTCACAGAAATGGAATATCTAATGAAATTTTGAACTCCGATGAATATAGTATCCAGAAATGCTCAATCTGTCAACTGGAAGAATGGTTGGCACAACCGTCCTGGCTGAGCGACTGATTCAAAAAGCTGCCAAGGGTAGCAACAGAGGCGGGACCTAAACAGCTTTGACAGACTCAGTCCAATCAGCTAGGAGACGGAGTAAATCCATTCCTGGATGCTATATCCACCACAATGGAGAATTAATCCTGAGTAAATATGCTAAAAGAATATTTTTACACTGAAGATAAACTCCTTTTACAAGCATTAATTATACTAAAGTTTCCAAAACCAAGCCAAAGTAAAATCAAGAGAATAAAGGCCAAATAGAAAGATAGGAAGATAATTTGCATACTGTAAATGTTAATCTCATGCTTTTATAGTGAAAATAGCAATCCAGAAGAGGGGTATCAACAGCTCTGGAATTAGGCCTTTGGTGCCAGTCTATACTACTTATAAGACAGAGGGGAAAATATTCTTGCTGAAATTCATTTCATTTTTTTTCTTCTGTTCAATTGTATCCAATTCTCAGAGACTACCTGGACAAGTCCCTACAGTCTTTTGACAATGTTTTTCAGAAGAGGTTTGTCATTGCCTCCTTCCTAGGGCTGATTGTGGTTTAGTGATCACACATGGGTCATTAAGTGGACCGAGTCCCAGATCAGGAGCATGGGGTGCCCCTGGGGAAGGGAATGAGTATGTAGGGGTGCAGAAATGGAACATGGATCTTCAGGATCTGAGCTCCATTTCTCCACCCTGCCAAAGAAGTTCACTCGGCCCCCAGTAACCAGAGGAAGCCCTCTTGGAAGGCAACAGCAGCTTGCCATTTCCCTGCTGCCTTTCCCACTGACTTTCTGAGGAAGCCAGCAGAGAAGATTGCAAATGGCAATCACAAGATAACGAGGTATTTGGTACTGGCCCTAAGTGTGAACAGGCTGTCAAACACCAAGATCACAGTCACATAACTCTGGGGGGGGGTGTACATTTTATGATGGCCAGAAGTGCTTTCTAGGCTGAAAAGCACTCTTTCCAAGGCTGTCAGAACTTTGAATGTTCATTAAATGACCAGTCTTAAGTCAAAGACTACTTATACACTAAATTGGCTCTCAATTCATTTCAGGTTCAATGCAAAATGAAAGAACATTTGTTATTAGTGCCAAGAGATCATCTTCTAGAACCCTTAAAAGTGAAACCAGAATCAGGAGACATTATTTGCTAGTTATTATTTCTTCAAGGATCTAGAATCACGCACAGTTCAATTCAGCGGTGGGTTGCTACTGGTACAGTACGGTTCTACGAACCGGTAGCGGCGGCGGGAGGCTCTGCACACCCGCCCCGGATGCTTCAGGCCATGCGCAGAAGCATCGCATACGCACGCGAGCATGCGTACTAACCAGTAGCAATGGGATTTAGAACCCATCACTGGTTCAACTACATATTAAGTCATGTTGGTTTTTCTGAATTAAATTTCTGCTGATATGTATACATAACAGACTCTGACTCAGCTATCTAGATAAGTAATAAATTGCTTATCAGGAAACATTTCAGATTATTCAGATACTGAATATACAGTAATCAAATCATATCATAGTAAAATCTGTCTGAAACATGTTAATACCATAGTAAGAATAATTTAAAAATGCTAGCTATGTTTTCTAATGAAACAGAAGCTCATTAAAAAAATTCAGTGTTTATTACTGCAATCTCACTTATCTAGAGGTGCCAAGTTGAGAAAGGCAGGTTTGAACAAATACAGACATGTAGAAAGCTTGCATATTAAGGAGTATCTCCAACATCTATCCAAGAAGTTTTGAAATAAAACTCGTGATCTCTTCATAGTTGATATGTTGACACAGGACAATAAATTCTTAAACTCCTACTCCTGCACTATTCCAAATTTTGGATAAGAACCTATTAATTAAAAAAGTAAATGCACTATATATTCAAATAGAAAAAAGTACCTTCACTGTCTTTGAATTTTTTAATGGCCACAATTTCATGTGTCTCCTAAAAAAGAAAGAAAAAATATGTTAACCAGAAAGGATAGTCATATTTTTAGTTAGCAAATACCTGATACCATATTGTGCTTCAGATTTCTAGTTATGCAAGTTGAAGCAGAACTTTTATAGCATTTTTTAAAGCTGGAGAACAGCTTTCTACCAAATTATTTTAACATTATTTAGTTTATACTTGGTGAGGTAGGCTTTTGTTCTTTGCTGGTAGTTTTCAGCGCAACTGAATAGTGTTATTTCTGCTATTGTTTTGTATACATGCAAGGAAGAGAACTGTATGAAAGTAGTTAATCACTAAATGATTAATTATTAATCATTTCAAATTTTATTTTTATAGTTGCAAATCTTCTCAGTACATATTATTATAAATTCTAAAAATTTAATAATCCAAAAAATATCTAAATCAGATTTTAAAAATACTAATTAGGCTTTTAAAAATGAATTTAAATTTGAACACTATTCTTAAAGTATTTTGTAGCAGGCTGGCTACAAGAATCTCATAATATAAGTCTCAGATTTTCCTTTCTGGAATGGGAAAGGAGGCAAAATGTGAGCAAAAATATAACTCTACAAATTTTAAAAAGTAGTGCTGGGGGAAAAACTATCTTGACTCACCTATCTATATTTTATCTATCAGCTTTACCTTACTGGCATCTAGTTCTCTCTTAACTGCTCCTATCTTCTACAGGGATGTCAGAAGCTTGGCATTAAATTTTCTATAAGAGCCTAGTCCTCACCCCCATCCATCTTTGCAACTGAATTACATAAATTATTTTAATACTGGTTCTTATAACACAATGCTTAGTTAAGGTGATAATTGATCATCCAGATTGATCTTCAGTAGTTTAGCACAGACCAATAAAATTAATACTTGGCTGGGAGGTGATCAATGTTGTGAAGAGCCAAACTTGATTCAGAAGGGATTTTATTTTTATTTCTAACAGGAAACCATCTTCATTTTCCCCCCATATAATGACTTATACGTTTGGAAAAATCACTATACAAAAAAGTTTAAATCCACAATATCATGTTAAAGCTTGATGCTCCTAAATACTTATAGAAATTTTCTCTTTTGTTTTCATTTACCTATTGTTCAAAACAAATATTGCTTTCTTGGGCCTGAAACCAGATTTATACTTGTACACTTGTGAATGTTTTGTTTTTAAAAGATACAGTAACACAATACTATCTTGCATTTATCTCCTTAAGATGGCATGCTGAGAGGCAGTGCGATCTTTTTCTCCTGTGATGATCAGCTGATTCTTCTGCCCAGAATCTTAGGTGGCGTTGCTCCCCAGATTTGAACAGGGGCACCCAGGATTGATCCAAGATGACTTTTGGACAACTGTGGACCCACCTAAGGAGACAAATCTTGAAGATTGCAGTTTCTGGTAGGAGAGGTTGGAAAGTCAGGTTTCCATCTTTTCCTATCACCTGATCACCTTGGTTTAATTGCACTTTTTGAAGTTTCTTTTGTACTTTCTTTTTTATTCTTAAGTTAATGGACTGGTTGAATGCTAATTTATTCTAACCCCTTGCCTGATTTTAACATGAATTTTTCTCTGTTCCTTCTTTGTTTCACTTTGCTGCTCTCAGTAATTTTTGCTTTCTCTGTATGGAAATCACAGCAATTTTCTGGGTAGTGAAAGTGACTGGACTTACATTTATAGTGTATTTTCACTACAGAGACTTTGCATTTTATCACTCTCAAAAAGTTTTGATCTTATTTTTAGACCGAATTTCCCCCTTTTTTCTTTACCTATTTTAACTTTGAGAAATATCATTTTAAGGTTCTCTGCAACTATCCTGTTAATTACATTTAACTCCCCTAATGTCAGCTAGCCTGCTGCTAGCTGCCATGGGGGTGGGGTCAGTGGAGAATTTTTCATTGCAGCTTTGTAACTACGGTCTGGGCTTTGCTTATCTCTCCAAGGTCATTTTTTCTAGCTTTGGTATGCAGCAGCCAGAGTTGCCTAGCTACAAGGATGTTGGGCTCTATAGTTTGTTTCAATTTGCTGCTTCACGTGCTTTTGCCTCAGATCTTGCCTGAAACTTGTTGCATTCAGTTCTCTTCTAGTAAAAGCACCTTTTCTCTGAATCTATGGAGCCAAGAGTTTTTCTTTCCTAGGAAATGGACAGAGGCAGCCCTGACACCTGTCCTTGAAGAACTGGTTATTTTAGGTTGCTAAGCTACAGGAGAGTAAACAATGCACCAACTTAAAGGTAAAGTCCTTTGAGAAGACTTGGGGGAAAATGTTTTTTTCAAGTTAAAATTGAAGACTTTGGTAAAAAGTTTGATAACATAACAATGATTTTAAATCAAAAATCATTAAAGATGATGCCCAGATACAAGCAACTGCAGCCAAACCAGATTTATAACAGGAGCTTGGTTTGAAAGTGGTGGATGTATTTGAGAAGGCTAAAAGGGATAAGGACTCTACAGAATCGGACAGACTCGATGAGTGATAAATTGGATTTTCCTAAGAAAATTGATGCTAATTGGGGAATGGACATACTATATCCAATTGAAAAACAATTTCAACTAGATTTTTTGGGGGGAGAATGGTTGTTATGTTTTTGTTTACAGAGAGATTTTTTGAATGACAGAAGCAGTGGAGATACTCATAGCAAAGCTTTATGACTTTGGGGAATAAGATGTAATTGTTGTGAAACTCCCTAATCTGCACCAAAAACAAATTCCTTGTGTGTCCAATAACACTTGGCCAATAAAGAATTCTATTCTATTCTATTCCATTCTAATCAAAATTTTAAGGAAAAGCTTTATTATTAAGAAGCAAACGAGGATTTTTGATCCTGGACAGATCAGAGATAACAGTTGTGGTTTATTTATTTATTTATTTAGCGTATGGCAACAGTTGTGGTACTTTGTAATAGATAAGAAGCAGTAGTAGACTTTCTACAAGTTAAATACAATAGAGTGTTAACAGAGGATTTTGCTATTGCTTTATTGTAAACTGCTTTGCTTTTATAAATACTAGATAAAAATGATAGGTCAAATAAGTTGCAAATAGATATAGAAGTTTATAAATTTGGGCCTGCTTCACAATGGGGGAAACATTGTTGCAATATATTTATAAGTATTCAACTGGGGGGGGGATAATACATGTATATGTGTTTTTGTCTTTTGTCATTTTTAGCGCACTTTTTTCAAAGTTTAATTTTTTTTATTTTTGTAAAAAAATTGTTTAGTATTACTGAGAAAGAATACTATTTTGCATTTAGCCAAAGGAAGGAGGAGCTTGTATTCAGGCTTATTTCCTACCAAAATAGGAGATAAAAGAATAAATGACCACTAACAAAAATCGTATAGAATCCTCCCTATCAATCTAGGATTGCCAAATCCAACTTACAATTGTAGAGGTTCTTATGCCTGATTAATGTATCCATATGTATTATTTAATATATGTCTGCAAGAAGCAATACCCAAGGAAAAGATAAAAAAATGAGTAGAAGAAAAAAGAAGTACTGAAGAGGACTATGATAAAAAATACATTAATCCAATTAATAATTGGTAACTAAAATTACGTTATTTACTTATTTACTCCACTTATTTACTTGCTTCATCCTGACCCAGGTCTTTGGTGAGGGAGACTGAGTTCCTTCACTTCTTTGTGCTTGTTGTCTTTTATCTTTATTTATTATGTTTTGTTAATTTTATTGTAATTTTTTAGATTGTTGTGAGCTGCCCAGAGTCACCGAGAATTGGACGGCATACAAGTTTATAAATACTATTATCTGCATGTATCAGATGATCTTTCTCTTACACATAACACACTCTTGCACCACAGATGTATGTAAGTATACACACATACATGCAGAAAGTCCTTTCTGCAGATACAAAACAATATGGAAAGTAAGATTATAAAATAAGTTAAGAGTGGGAGATAACTGCACTGGCTACATAAAAAAAGAAAGGAGAAATAAGATGAAGTGATGGGAAGAATAACATGATAGGGAAAGATAGGCATTATAGAAAGAGTAAATTCGCCAGGCAAACAGCCCCCCCCCCCAAGCAGCAGCTAATCCAGGTTGATCATTAATACATTATGTCTAATTCAGACAATATATTTTATCTAAGCAATAAAACTTTTTATACTTTTCTATAGTTTGAGAATATAGATGATTATCTTTATATTTAAAAAATAAAACAAAGAACACTGCACATTATTCACAAAGCCTAGACTCTAGAATACCAATTTAGCCAAAGTTTTAAAGTAGAAATTCAGGTTTTTGAATCAAAACTCTCAAAAGCATCTTTTTAGATTGGGTTTAAAAATAATTAGTTTAATAGAAAATAATCATTTAAATACAACACTTTTGGTGTAATTCTCTATAGCAGAGTTGGATCATTGAGATTAAGGCAAAATAATAGTTTTCATAATGAAAATTAGCTTCCCTTTTCTTTACAATTGAGCAAATTTCTCTTTTTCTGCAGAAAACAATAATTTGCCAATCTGAATTCAACTGTAACCCATGACAAGAAGAAACTACCGTATTTTTTGGAGTATAAGACACACCTTTTTACCCCCCAAAAGAAGGTGAGAACTTGGGTGCATCTTATACACCGAATGTAGCCCCACCCAGCGGCCTCTGCCTCCCAGCAATTTACCTCCTTGCAGCAAACAGCTCAGAGCCTGATTAGCACAAGCAACTGATTATTGGCCTCCTAATCAGCAGCTGATTGAGGCTGCAGGCAGGCCCACGTGCTAAAATGAAAGTGAAACTAAAACTGCAAGGAAGAAAATTGTTGGAGGGAGAGGCAGAATTTTATTTTCTTGTGCTAATCAGTTGCTGAAACTGGATGCAAGGAGGTAAGTCAATAACTATAAATGTCTATAGAATGTTCAAATTATTAGACTTATTTTTTTAAAGACTGCTTTATTATTGTTCTAGATAACTTAACAAAATGAAGAAGCTTTTTAAAATAAATGCTTGATCTGAAGAGGCCCAGTGCTATTGTATCTTCTTTTAAATAGCAGAGAATAATGTATACTTCAAGAAAGCCACATCAATTTTAACAGCATCTGTACAAGTATAATCTGAAATGTAACAGTGTCCTGTTTAGTATTAAGATAAGGCAGCTGAGTTAAACCCTGACTTAGTCATGTTTGGAGTAGATCTATTTAAATAATTGGGAGGAGTTAGTGTGACTACATTTAAGAAAACTTTCTGGCATTAATATACTGCCATAATGTACATTTCTCAATTTCTTTGTTATTTTTTGGGTCAGGCACATATGCACAGAAATACACAGCAAACAGTGTATAACATCTGTTCTGTTTGCTGTTTGCTGGGAGGCAAATTGCTGGAAGGCAGAGGCAGATCCCCCCCCCTGTTTTCATCCCCCAAAACTAAGGTGCGTCTTATACTCTGGTGTGTCTTATACTCCGAAAAATACGGGTATGTAAAAACCATAGATAACATTTTAAATGAAGGACCAAACTATTGGTAGATTTAAACAAGGAAAGGGAAGAAACAGATTCTCATTCACAATGAACAGTACACAAGCCAGGGCAACTTGCAGGCACATGGAACCAAACCATGGTCTGGGAAAACCAAAACAGAGATAATAAAGCACAACGTAGATTGTTTTACTTACCTTGTGTCTGCACTTAAGCACAACACCATAGGCTCCTATAGCCCAAAATGAAAAAAAAAAATCAGATTTCAACATTCATATGTACATTGTAGAAAGTATTATACATATATTTAAAAAGGCAATGATAATAATAATAATAATAATAATAATAATAATAATAATAATAATAATAATAATAATAATAATAATAATAATAATAATAATAATAATAATAATAAATGCAGCAAAAATTACTGGGAACATCAACTGACAAAGTTCTTGAGAATGAACAGGTCAAGAGCTTGTGGGACTTTCGAATCCAAAGACAGACATGCCTGACATCACTTTTGTGGAAAAGAAAAAAGTCTGGTTCATTGATATTGCAATATCAGGTGATGTACAAATTGAAGAGAAACTGCATGGGGCTACCTTCAAAGAGCATCCGGAGACTGCAATTGGTACAGAATGCAGCTGCGCGAGCTGCATTGGCTGCCTATTAGTCTCCAGTCGCAATTTAAGGTGTTGGTTTTGACCTTTAAAGCCCTACATGGCTCAGGACCAGGTTACCTCCGGGACCGCATCCTACCACATACCTCCCTATGACCAGTTAGGTCCCACAGAGTGGGCCTCCTCCAGGTCCCATCAGCCAAACAATGTCGGTTGGCGGGTCCACGGGGGACAGCCTTCTCTGTGGGAGCCCCATCTCTCTGGAACCAACTCCCACCAGAGATCCGGACCATCCCCACTCTACTGGCCTTCTGCAAAGCCGTAAAAACATGGCTCTTTCGGCAGGCGGGGTGAAGAAGATCGGATTCCCCCTGAATGAATGGTTTTTAAAATGATGTCATGTTTTTAAATTGTCATGTTTTATTGTATTGTTCTTATTCCTGTTGTACGCCGCCCTGAGTCCTACGGGATTAGGCGGCCTATAAGAACTTTTAATTTAATTTAATTAAATTAAACTACTAGAAAAAATAACAAAATACTGCAATCTGCAAATTGAAGTTGAGTGATTGTGGGGGAAGAAATCAATGGTTGTACCAATAGTAATAGGAGCCCTTGGAGCAATACCCAAAAGGTTGCCTAGATTCATGGAGTTAACTTAACAGCTCTTAGGTCCTTGGTTAGGACCTGAACTGTTAAGAGTTTTTCCAGACTGTGAATTGAATTGAGGACTAAATCTTAAATAATACTAACACTAATACTACTAAAAATGAATATTGAAATAATGTAATAAAAACATAAACAGAATGCTGGCAAGGAAAAACATTACATGGTCATTCCTCAAAAGATAGAGGGGAAAGTGATACTGATAAGACCTGGCAATGGTTTACAAATAGAATATTAAAAAAAGAAAATGAAAGGTTTGATTTTAGCTGCTCAAGAGCAAGCTATTCGAACTAATGCAAACAAAGCCAGAACTAAACAATCATCAACTGCTTAAAATACAGATTCTGCAAAGAAACAGAAGAAACAGTAGATCATATATTCAGCTCCTTGCAAGAAGATTGCAGAAACTGATTATAAACAACAACATATTATAGTCTTCAAAATAATTCACTGAAACATCTATTAAAAATACTATGTGCACTAATGAAAAGTTGGTGGGAATATTTAGTTGAAAAAGTAGTCAAAAATGAGCAGATTGAAATATTGTGGAATGTCCGAATAGAAACTGATAAAGTCTTAGCTCAGATTTAACTGTGGGTGAAACGACAGTGTGGGTAATTGATGTGGCAATATCAGGGGATAATAGAATAGAAGACAAAGAATTGGATAACACAGTATCAAGATCTGAAAATTGAAGGTAAAAAATTATCACATAAATTGATCCCAGTGTTTATTGGCACACTTGGTGAAAATCTTGGATGACACTTAAAAAATCTGTGCATTAATAAAATTTTCATCTGCCAATTACAAAAGGCCACAGTGCTTGGATCTCCACATATATTATACTGATACATTACTACATCCTAGGTTCCTGGGAAAAATGTAATGATATAAAGGCCAACACCGTGTAAAGAACTAGCACCTATGATTTCATGTTGTTGTGTAGAGATTGTAGAGATTATTATTTGGGTTAAATGTTGCAAAATTTTATTCTTAGGCTCAAGTGAAAATTGGCTAGTAGGTTTTTAAGAAGCTTGACATGCTTCCTCATTACATTTGATTAAACATAGATTAACTGAATGTGTGTGTGTTTTCATATTTTTTAGTATAAAATAAATTTTAAACATTTTAATTTCAGAGAACAATGCAGGTGTCTAAGCATTATCTTCCTTAATTTGAAAAAAAAAAACAATTTTGAATGATTGTAGCATAAAGCGGATGGAGCAACAGACTGAATTCCAGAAGTTCCATTTTAAGGAGTATTGGTGAGCAAGAATGCTTTAATTATTAGAAAATTAAATAGTTTTTACACTAAAACACTTCTAAATGTACTCAGGGATAAACAGCAATATATCCTAAGTGGCAAGATAAACACAATAGAATTAAAAATTTTCAACAGTATATCTACCACTTAGTTATCCACACATATACAGTCATGACTTACCAAAAACAGTATTTGTATTAAGAATCAACATTACTTTTTAAAAATGTGTGCTTGCAGAGGCATGGAAACAACAGAATCTTCTGTGAGAGTTTTGAAACTCAGCATTATAATACAGCTCGAAGCTCAGTTGGACAAGCAATCAAGATCTCTTCTTGATTTTGAATATCTCACATATAAAAGGGTGTGCCCTTTCTTTCCCAGGCTTCAAAGAAAGGAAGGAAATTCTCATAAGATTAGAAAACTGTAACATAAAGACTTAAAGCCTTTATGACAGAAAAATTGCTGTTCCATTCATTTTATTTTGTCCTACTATAATATCAGTCATTTAGATTTTGCATTTTGGTTATATATCAGGAATTAATTTGGTCAAACAGCAGAAAAAATGAGTCAGAAGTTCTATCATGCCATATCAGTGATTAGAAAAATTGTATATTTCTAACCATGGCAAAACAAAAACTGCATTCTGTAATCAATGTCTCACCTACTTCTTTCTAGTTATGCTCACATCTCTTCTCAAACCCCAATTAAATTTATTCATGAATATATGCTTACCTTCACCTACAACCCCAAGGATCTCAAATTTATTCATCACATTACCAATATTAGGAATCTTCATGAAGACAAATTCCTCATGGAACACCAATTGTACAACATGGCCAGAGAAGACCAAAATATTTGCAGAAGTCAAGTCTGTAATGATTGGTAGGCTTTAGCACATTTATGTTCTAAGTTGGTAGAGAGATTCCTGCAAAGAAAATAAACATATAATTGGCATGAGCTAAAGTAATTTCACAAGATTTGCACTGAATGTACAACAGTACCTACATTCAATACATTTGACTAATAGTTATATTATAATGCACAAGCCATCAAATACTATAATAACCACCAAGGTCTGATACAGTTTACACCAGGGTTTTAAATATATAATGCATAAACCTGAAGGACAACATTCTTTCATGTATTCCATTTTCAAAAAAGGAAAAAAATCAGACCCAAGAAACTACAGACCAATCTCCACGTGGAGAGCACCTCTTCACAGCTGACTCTGACAGCTCTAATTAAAGGCAAGCCTCTTTTTTCGATTCCTTCACTTTTAAGGCAAAAACAGGGAGTTTTCCTATCCACAACCTATCCTGCTCTAAATTTTGCTCAGGAGGGAACTCCAGAGCATCCTTAGAGCTCGGACTGAGTTGAAGAACTGGGGACCGTTGACAGAGAGGCTCAGAAATTCAACTCAGTCATAGAGCTAGAGGACTAGAGGTACCCATCCTGGACTCTCCTGAGGATGCCATGGAGAATTATAAGTAAAATGTGATAAAAAAATTTCCAGAAACCAAATAAAAATAATTAAAAAAATTGTTGTCTCATAATTCTATGATATATGAATTATTTCTTTTGGGTTGCGCTTATTATGTAAACTCAGCCATCATGGTATATACACTATAATTTATGATTTAATATACAAGAAGACAATCTTCTGATGTTCAGATGTGTTAATATTTTTTTAAGGACACAAGAAATGATGCTAAGTGGATGGAGCCAAATCACTTATATGAGTGATAGCAAGATTTTCTACCACTTTTAGTGTGCTGCCTGCTTTAAAATGACAAGAAACAATTACAATGATTTAGTTGTAAGGCATCATAGAATATAAAGGGTTTAGGAGAACTGTAAATCATCCTGGATCATGGTGTTTTTTTATCCCACATTAGAATATAGTATGTATCTACGAATTTAGCACAATTCATTGATAATGACATTATAGGAATGCTTATTTTTATAGGCTTTTTATATGCTATTCAGAAATTACAACTAAGTAGAATATTTTGCTTTAAAATTAATAAAAGAATGTTTTCTATAAAATTAAGTCTTTAAGAAAATCATACAAAACAGCCACCATGTTATACGTATCAGATATGCTGGCGACAAGGAGATGCAAATTTGTATACACTGATGATTTGGTTATAGCAGTACCAGAAAAAACACATGGAGGTGGCTGACAGTCTCCTGTCTAAAATAGATCTTAAATTCTTAAATTCTTGGGAAAATTCTTCACTGACTAGAGGCTTACTCCTAGCACCAGCAAAACAGTAACTACATACTTCCACCTTAAGAACAAACTAGCATATGAAGCTTCAAAGGCTTACTTAACAACTTACAACTTATTCCTCTATGATCCCCAGCCAAAGTACCTTGGAGTAATATTGGACTGGACTCCTTCCTACAAGATACACCTACAGAATACAGCAGGAAAAATCAATACTAGGGACAACATGCTCCAGAAATTATGTGGAACTAAATGAGGAGCTTCAGCTGCCACCCTCAGATAATCAGTGCTAGGGTTGGTCTACTCCGCAGCACAATACTGTGCCCCAGTATGGCTTAACAGCTGCCATACTAGTAAGGTAGATGCCAGACTCAATGACACTATGAGAATTATAAGTGGATGAATTAAAACCACTCTGACTTGCTGGTTTCCTGTTCTAAGCCATATAGCACCACCAGCTTTACGAAGGCAAGATGCACTACTGAGAGAATACAGAAAAATTATGAACAACTCACTCCTATTGGTGCATGCCAACCTTCCTCATTTATCAATTGGAAGACTCACATCCAGGAAGCCCCCACTGGCCCTTGCACAACATCTCCCCAACAATTTTAACATTGATTCCCAATGCAAAGCCAAATGGGTCACTGAATGGCGAGACATAGAAAGACATATAAAAGATCCCACAAAAAAGATGCTAGGCTTTGAACTATTACATCAACTATGGGCAATCCTGAGCAGGATTCACACCTCACATGTCATCTGCTGGGACTCTGTATAACTGGGACACTGTATCCTCCCCCCAGTGTGATTGTTCGGTCCCACATCAAACTGTTGATCACATCATGACTGGCTGTAAGCTGAGAGCATATATCAGTCCAGTATCTGATTTCTTTTTGAATAGGAGCCGTGGTGGTACGGTGGTTAGAATGCAGTACTGCAGGCTACTTCTGCTGCCTGCCAGCTACCTGCAGTTTGGCTGTTCGATTCAAGGTTGACTCAGCCTTCCATCCTTCCGAGGTCAGTAAAATGAGGACCCAGATTGTTGGGGGAAATGTGCTGATTCTGTAAACCACTTAGACAGGGCTGTAAAGCACTGTGAAGTGGTATATATTGTAAGTCTATAAATCAGCGGTTCTCAACCTGGGGGTCGTGACCCCTTTGGGGGTCGATCGACCATTTCACAGGGATCACCCAAGACAGGGGCCGGCAAAGGCTCTTTGGCCAAGTTTCCGGCACTGTGCATGTGTCTCTATTTAAATTTGCTGACCCCTGGTTTAGGCGAACACAAGCAAAAGAAGTAGGAATTTATAGAGCTGCTCTGTAACGCACACTATAGATTAGGTAACAAATGGGGAGAAGAAGAGGTCGCGCATGCGCCCTGTCGTTTCAGTTTCACTGCAACAGCCAATCAGCGGAGACTTTCGAGCAAGCGGGAAGCAAAGCTTTGGAGGGGAGAAGTTGAAAATGGTAGGAAAGAGTTAACTGCCGTAGAGTCCCCGAGAGTTGTCACACACCCGGCGGGACTAGCTCGGCTCATCTGGGCTCTGCCTACGTCAGTTTGAAATGCGCTCCTGCCTGTGAAGAACAGGAGGCAAGCTTCGATCCCTTCATCGCAGGCAGGAGCACGTTTCAAAACGCTGCTGAAGGCAGCCCAGAGCAGCAGAGCCAGTCCAGCAAGTGAGGGAGGCGGGGGTAGGAGGCAGAGCCGAAGGGACGGTGACAGGGACGTCTGCTTCTCAAGCCCTGCACTCATCTGGGCTCTGCCTATGTCAGTTTGAAACGCGCTCCCTTTCTTTTCCAAACATGCTGAATGCAAGAAATCTTTCTCTCTTCAAAACTCCGCCAGAAATGAGTGTTCGTGATACTCTTGGAGCGAAAGTGGAAAGATTTCTTGCGTTCAGCCAAAAGGTTCCTTCTGAGTGCTTTGTCTTACGTGCACTCTTCCCCCCCCCCCACTGCCGAGAGAGAGGGGGGGACAAGGAAGTGCGTGCCTGGCTGCTTCTGCCACTGAGCTCGGCTAGATGTTTGGCTGTCAGCTCTTCCTCAGGCAGCCCTCAAGAGTTCCTAGAATAGCTTCACATTTGATAAATATACCTTCAGAAAATTTAGAGGCTCTGGCATGTTACCAATACAGGTATGACCGCAATTGAGCCCAAAATTTATGTTACTAAGTGAGACAGTTGTTAAGTGAATTTTCCCCATTTTATGATTTTTCTTGCCACAGTTGTTAAGTGAATCACTGCAGTTATGTTGTTAAATGAATCTTGTGTTCCCTTTTATTTTGTTTGTCAGAAGGTTACATTACAATTCATAACAGTAGCAAAATTACAGTTATGAAGTAGCAACAAAAATAATTTTATGGTTGGGGGTCACCACAACATGAGGAACTGTATTAAGGGGTCGTGGCATTAGAAAGGTCGAGAACCACTGCTATAAACTATGCTGCGCTTCAATGTTTAGTTGGCCTAGACCAGTGATGGCGAACCTTTTTGGCACAGTGTCCAAACTGGAATGCGTGTGCGCGCAGGCGCATGCCGGAGCACCAGAAACCCAAAGACCAGCAAGCGCACACCGGCCACCTGGTCTTTGGGTTTCCGGTGCGCGCATGCGTGATGGCCACCTGGTCTTTGCGTGCACCGGAGCGCCGGAAACCCAAAGACCAGGTGGCCGGTGCGCAGCTGGTCTTCGGGTCTCCGGCGCTCCAGCGCGCGCAAAGACCAGCTCACCGGCACGCATGCACGTGCTGGAAACCAGAAGAGCAGCTGGCGATGGCGTACGTGCCCACAGACAGGGCTCTGTGTGCCACCTCTGGCACATGTGCCATAGGTTCGCCATCACGGGCCTAGACATTGGCATTTGAACATAAATCTTTTAACGTTTGTATTTTATTGTCTTTTACTAATTTAGGACATATATATATATATATATATATATATATATATATATATATATATATATATATATATATATATATATATATATATATATATATATATATATATATATATATATATATATATGCTAATTCATGTATGATACGCTGTACACAGTAGTGGGTTCCTACCGGTGCGCTCTTGGCTGTTCTTCGCCGCCGAGCCGAAGAAGCTGGTGGCGTTCGCGGCGCGGGGCTTCCCCCGCCCGCTTTCCCGGAATGCCGGGATGCCGCCATTTGCGTTCTTCTGCCCTCTGCGCAAGCTTGCGCAGAGGGCAGAACAACGCAAATGCCGGCATCCCGGGAAAGCGGGCGGGGGAAGCCCCGCGCCGCGAACGCCGCCAGCGTCTTCGGCTCGGCGGCGAAGAACAGCCAAGAGCGCACCGGTAGGAACCTACTACTGGCTGTACGCTAAATCAATAAATACTAGGGAATTAATGTAGCTTTCTGGGAACATGGAAAGAAGATTGAGGTTATTGGGAAGTAAGAAAGATGACCTTGGCAGTGGTATGTTAAAGTTGTTGCCTAAGCAAAAAACATTTTTAAACTTCAAAATGTCCAGATAACATTAGGAAGTGCTCAGGTAGACACCTCCCTAATTCACTGAACTAAAATGTGGAGGAAGAAATATAGCATAATCAGACTTGCAAGATTCTATTATTATAAGCAATTTTAATTAAAGTAGTTTTAAACTTTCTGTGGACTTGATTTCATGGTCTGGTCTACCTAATAGGATTGACATCATGGCAGCAGGAAGAGGGAGTATTTCTTTCTCTCTTACTTTATCAGGAACTTCCCTTAAAATTAACTCTCTTAATTTTGGGCTGCATATTTCAGCCCAGGACATTTTATCCACTATGAAATATTAAAAGTGAAGATTTTCAAATGGTCCCATATACCAACGGTAAACACAGAGGAAGTACATTTTAATCACGTAGTATCCTATTAGTATTGTAAAATTGCCATAATCCATAGGGAGATATTGATTAGATCAACTGGTGGCTTACAAAACAGAGTGTACAGTATGTTTTTGAGTTTTCTAGAATATTTCATCATGAAAACATTTAGAATTTGGGGGTGGCGGTAAGGAAGAACAGAAAAAATATAGAAATAGAGTTGTTATCTAGGTCCAGGAAGTTTTCAATTTACCTTATATTTGACACAGAAAATCAGAGCAAGGTATTCCAGTGAGTGATACAATCAGATTCAGACACTTTGGGAGATTATGGATTTTTTAAAGATTCATTTCAGGCTACTTTTGATACTGCTATTACTTTGATCACCCTGGATTTTCCTTTCTTTGCTAGAAAATAGCTAATAAAATGCAACCTGATGATTATCATATCTGGTTTGATACTATTAACCATGGTCTCTCTCTGGAGAAATTGTTTGGCTTAGACTCATATAAAAAATCCTTTGCAATGGTTTTATTCAACCTGAAAGGCTGTCTCCAAAAGTTGCTGCTGAAGAAGTACCGCTCAACCTCATTGTGTTCTGTTTTCCCCTCTATTTAACTCTACAGGTTAAATAGTACATCCCCTAAAGAATCGCATTCATGACTTGAGGTACTTCTAACTCAATCCTTGCCATTATAGGTACAAATGTCTATTGCAGGGAAAAAAACCCTCTTCTACCTCCAAAAGTTAGTGGGCTAACTACACCCCTATTCAGAATGAAGAGCCTTGCCACTGTAATTCTTATTTTTCTTAATTAGTGAAATAATTGATCAGTGATAGTATGATAAAGAAACTGGATATATTACAATAATTAAAATGAGCTAAACATAAAGAAAGGAAAGGCTAAGGAAAAGAAACTATGGAAAAATATTATTTCTTTCAGAGTTATTGTAGTACCAATGCATCATACATAGTGCTATTCTTGAAGGTAGTCCAAAAACTTTATTTTAGTAGCCCAAAATACTGATTAAAACTGGGCACTGCAAACATATAATATCAATTTTATATAATCTGACTTCATTTCAACTTCCAATTCAAGCTGTTGGCCTTAATCTAAAAAGCCCTTCAGGGCTTGAGATCATAAAATCAGAAAGAAGATTTCATCCCATACGTTCTAATCACAACTAACGACAAAGCCCTGATTGTGGACAGCTTCTTGTTTTGCAAGAATTCAGGAATATGCCTTTTCCATATTTCTATCTACAGAATTCTCTCCAGACATAACTATTGCCAAATTGTTTTAGAATGTGATTGTTTTATTGCATATTTTAATTATTCAATCATTTAATCATGTGATTAAGTAGTATTCTAAATTGTTCAGGAAAAATGTACTTTTGAAGGATGGAATACGAATTTTAAAATTATACATACATAATCTTAGGCAAATATAGAAGAAGGAATTTGGAATTTAAATTTAAATAAAATATTGCCTCAATATTTCTTTTTCTTATAGATAATACTACTTTTTAATAGATCAACAAAGATTTGCAGTAAAGGTTAACACATTTTTACATTGTGTGTATAAGTACAAAATAAGTACAAAAATCTAGTATAAGTGTAGTATAAGAACTACAAACTATCAAATGCAAGGAGTACTATCTTGTAAAAGTATAAACTCATGAAGAAAAGCATGTTGATGCGACTTCCGGTTTGGAGCGCTCCATCGCGGACGTCCCTTCGTTGGACGCCTTTCCGATCTTTGTTAAAAGCCGCCAGAACAGCTGTCTGGCGGCTTTGAAATCTCTTCCCTGGGCAAAGGGGAGAGATGAGAGCCTGACAGGTGGGGTAGAGCCCCCCCAGCGCCCTAGGAGCCATCTGGTAGGGCGCGAAGGGAGAGCTCCCCATGCAGCCTGTCTCCAGCTCCGAAGATCAGGAAACCTCCGTCTTTGCGGAGCTAGATGGAGTGACCAGCCGCTGCTTCAAGAATGGGATTTATAACTACATTTAAACTATAGAAGCAGACAGAGAGAAACAGGCGTGAGATGGGCAAGTACTGAAACCTCTTTTTTTCTTTTTTTTTCAACTCCTGGGTAAGCTTTCACTTCGGCAAGGGAACAAAGGAAACAGAGTAACAATATGGCGATTGAGAAGTGAAAGTGACTTTCGTTTCCCCAGAGGCTTTTTTTTTCTCTCTCTCTCTTATGGAAACTTTTAACTTGGAAAAATGGTTTTTTCTTTCTCTGTCTCCTAACTCTGGATTAAAGTTATAACAGAAATATTTCCAATAATAAAAGACTACCTGATTCTTAAACTGGAAAGAACTTTAACAGGCACCTGGCTTTCTTTCTTTTTCGTACTCTTTTGAAACACCAATGGCTTCAAAGTCTGGAAAGATTGTTTTGACTAAAAGAAATGACTATTCATCTGGATATATTTCTAAAATGCAATTTAACACTGAGCTAACACCTCCACAGCCTTTGACACCTGAAAATTTATTAAATAATTTAAAGATTATGAAACATGAACTTACTTTGGAATTTAATCAGAAAATAAGCGAGATAGACAAAAAAATGCAGGCTGCTTTGAAGAATATGAATCAACAACTCAGATTTGATGTGTTAGAGGTTTGCAAAGGTTTAGCAACAAATATTGAAGTTTTGGCAGAACGTATTGAAACAAATAAACAAGCTTTGGCAACCTCGGTGAATTACATAGACAAAATCCAAAATGATATTGCAAACTTTGAAAAAGAGGTCTTGATGACACAGTTCAGATCCATGGAAGTTGCTATAAGGATCAGAGGTTTGAAAGAAGGATTATATGAAAATTTAAAAGGCAGGATGGTTGATGTACTGGATCAGGTGTCTGGAATTTCCAAAGTAGAATTGGCTACACAAATCGACAAAATATACAGAATCAATTCGTGGTACGCTAAACAAAAGCATTTACCAAGGGACATTGTCATATATTTTACCACAAGAGCTTTACGGAATAGAATTATACAAGCAACGTTTAACAATAATCTTATGGTGAATGGTCAGGAACTAAAGATTTGGAAAGAAATCCCCTCTAAAATGTTTAAAGCCAGAAAAAGCTATACTTTTTTGATTGATGAATTTAAGAGATTAAATTTACAATATAAATGGGAAGCGCCAGTTGGAGTAGCAGTAAAATTTTCTGGAAAAAGATATCGGCTCAACACGATAAAAAAAGCTACTGAATTTTATGTCAATGTTTTAAAGGCTGATATATCCAAGATTCCAGAGGAAGGATGTATGAAAATAAAAGAGGAGGAGGAGGGGAAGCCATCTTTGATGGATCAAAAGGAAATAGATTCAAAAACACAAAAGGAGTGCCAGAACCAGATAGCTGGGGAAAAGGGGATGGAGATCTGGGATCAGATGGGAGACAAGTCGACAAATCTGAATTTACTGAACTATTAAAAGATGAACTATCAAGATACAAAACGATGTGATGTTGAAATATATTGGACGGATAGAGATTAATATGATTGCATTTTTCCTTTTCCCTACTTAATGATTACCTATGCAATATTTAGCTAAGTTTTATATATCTTTGAGGTTACTTTTAATGTTAATTATATTAGATATATATAGTTTGTTGAAGATTTGTTTATTCTTTTTTCCCTTTCTTTTTTGTTTATTGAAGTTAGTAAGTTAATTTAGAATAATATTATGTTATTAATATTATGATGAAATTCAATATTTAATGATTACTTATGTAACATTTAGTCAAGTTTTATCTTAGAGGTTATTTTTAATGTCAATAATATCAGTTTAAGCATAAGCCTAAATGTGTAAAGTCTATCACAAAATATTAGTTTAAGATTTTTGTATTTTATACTTAGTTATTATTTATATAACATTTACTTTGTATTAGATAGAGGATTGAAGGGAGGAGGTAGGAGGTTTGTTTGTTTGTATTGTTAAAGAGATTTCTCTTTCTTTTTTTTATTCTTTTTTGTATCTTTACTATTGTATACAAATGCGATATATTATTAGTGTATAATCTGGAGTTGAAGTTTTTTTAAAAATAGTGTTCTTTTTTTTCTTTTTTCTTTTCTTTTTATTAACAATTTAAATTTATTATTATGCCCTGTATTATCTCTGGGAAGTCCGGGGGGGGAGGTGGGGAGGGAAGGGGGCGGGTTTGGGGGGGGGAAAAAAACAAAAAATGTTTGTACTTTATATTTAATATTTTGCTACTACTCATGTAATTTTGTACTAATAAAACTTTTTGAAAAAAAGAAAAGAAAAGAAAAGCATGTTGTAGGAACTTATTAAATGTCATAAAAATAAATATCAAAGAGCCCAATTTCAAAAGAGAAATGGAACAGGAAGAATAATTTATGTTTAATCATGTGTAATACAGATATATATATAAGTACAGAAGCATGATACAACATATATTCAATTATGACAAACTGTAAAACTTAAATCAATGTATAGCCTTAAACAGAAACTTTATTAAATCTCATTTCTATTTCCCATGGCTTTAATTAATGCTTTTTAAAGGTACAAGATCATATTTTTATAATCTCAGAAGCAATTATAGGTAGAACTTATCTTGATACCTAAACATGCATTCATTTCAATCCCTAATAATTCAAGAAATCAACTTGCAGTCTTCTGTTATAGATCCCCCAAAGTCATAACTGAATCATGATACAAAATATTGGACCATATGAATCTGATAAAACCACTTTGTGATAAATATTCTTAGGAGCTGGTACTGTATGTATACTGAAGAACAACAAATAGTATTCAGAATATGTAACAAAAGCTCTTTGTACTAACATCTCTGATTATAATGTGAAAAAGAACAGAAAACAAAGAACAAAACAGCATTATTTAAGTTTAATCAGAATAGAGCTGGAAGGGATCTTGGACGTCTTCTAGTTCAACCCGCTGCTGAAGCAGGAGACCCTATACCACTTCAGACAGGTGGCTGTCCATTTTTTTCTTAAAAACCTCCAGTGATGAAGCACCTATAATTTCTTAAGGCAAGTTGTTCCACTGGTTAATTGTCCTTGCTGTTGGGAAGTTTTCCTTAATTCCAGGTTGCTTCTCTCCTTGATTAGTTTCCATCGTTTCTTGTCCTGCCCTCTGGTGCTTTGGAAAATAAGTTGACCCCCTCTTTTTTGTGGCAGCCATTCAAATACTGGAATGCTGCTATCATGTCACCCTAGTCCTTCTTTTCTCTAGACTGGCTATACCCAATTCCTGCAACCGTTCTTCATGTTTTTGTCTCCAAGCCCTTAATCATCCTAGTTGCTCTTCTTTGCACTTTTTCCAAAGTCTCAACATCTTTTTTGTAATGTGGTGACCAAAACTGAATCCAGTATTCCAGGTGTGGTCTTACTAAGGATTTATAAAGTGGTGCTAATGCTTCACGTGATTTTGATTCTATGCCTCTCTTTACACAACCAAGGATTGGATTAGCTTTTTTGGCTGACGCCGCACACTGCCGGCTCATGTTTAAGTGATCATCCACTTGGACTCCCTCTGTGTTACTGTTTTTTGAGCCAGGTTTTGCCTAATCTGTACTTGTACCTTTGGTTTTTCCTGCCTAGGTGTAAAACCTTGCTTTTCTCCACATTAAATTTCATGTTGTTGGATAGGGCCCATTGTTCAAGTCTGTCAAGATCTTTTTGGATCCTGAACTTGTCTTCTGGGGTATTGGCCAGGGCCCATGCGCAGAAGCAAAAAACAAGATGGCGGCACCTACGAGAGAGCTGGTTCAGGGGCGTGGCAGGCTGGGTCGCTGCCGGTTCTAGCGACCCAGGCCGCCAAGTTACTACCGGTTCCATAGAACCGATCCGAACTGGGAGGAACCCACCTCAGGTGTTGGCTATTCCTGCTAGCTTAGTGTCATCTGCAAATTTGATGAGTTCCCCTTCTATTCCCTCATCTAAGTTATTTATGAAGATATTGAAGAGTACTGGGCCTAAGACAGAACCTTGAGGTGCCCCACTTCTTACTCCCTTCCAGGTTACCTCCGGGACCGCATCCTACCACATACCTCCCTACGACCAGTGAGGTCCCACAGAGTTGGCCTCCTCCAGGTCCCATCAGCCAAACAATGTCGGTTGGCGGGTCCAAGGGGGAGAGCCTTCTCTGTGGGAGCCCCATCTCTCTGGAACCAACTCCCACCAGAGATCCAGACTATCCCCACTCTACTAGCCTTCCGTAAAGCTGTAAAAACATGGCTTTTCCGGCAGGCGGGGTGAAGAAGATCGGATTCCCCCATGAATGAATGGTTTTAAAGTTGTGTAATGTTTTAAAATTATATATTATTGTATTGTTCTTATTCCTGTTGTACGCCGCCCTGAGTCCTACGGGATTGGGCGGCCTATAAGAACTTTTAATTTAATTTAATTTAATTTAATTAAAGAATAGGTATGTATAGTACTTTTTTGGGAGGGAGGCATGCTGTATTCAAATCAGAAATTCAGACTACCAGTTTTTGCAAAAAACAACAACCCCACATTAAAAGACAAGATAGAAACATGAAGATGTCATAGCTTTGGTATTGTAGGACTGGGCAGGAATTCTTCAGTACCATCTTGGATAAGTCCTTTTCAGTAGCAGTTTCAAATACAAAAAGGTCTTATTCCTAAGAATATAAGAGAAAATGGGATAAATCAGGCCAGAGGTTTGTGAGTCCAGCATTCTTTGTGGCTAGCTAGATGCATATAGGATGTTCTAAGCAATATATGAAGGCAATAGTTGCATGGTTTTGTATGTCTTTTTTAAACTCTTTTTAAATTGTTTTTAATAATTTTATTGTTTAGTTGTTCCTTAAAATGTTGTACGCCGCCCTGAGTCCTCAGGGAGTAGGACGGCATAGAAGAACACTAAATAAAATAAAAATAAAATAAATAGTTTTCTTTCTCCCTAGCAACTGGCATTTTAGATTTTTAATTTGGGTAGTAGTCAAACTTCTCCATCTCTATATATTTGTCTAGATTTTTTGCAGCATCTGAGTTATGATAAGTAATTTAGATCTTATTAAAACATCACATCGAATTGCAATATTCTGTGTATAAAACATACTTTTTACTGGTGCTGTACCTCCATGTATTTAACTGTAGCTGACGCCAGTCCTAATACTATAGTGTGAGAGATAAACCTACTTTCTTTTCCTTGCATGATTTTTATGTCTTTAGGAGTTTTTCATTTGCTTACCTTTTTTCTAGAATAAAATATATCAAATTGTATGTTTTTAAGGGAACTCCTTCCCAAATTCAAAGAATTGTCTAGAGAAATACAATGGTAGCTGTAGATGAAAACCACTGAAACCAATTAGTAGGATCTCCCTTCTCCTCCTTTCCTGGTACAGATGAAATTTATGAAACTCATGAAATTTAGATAGCTTCTGTGCTAAAACTAGTTGGTAATAGTTATAATTGAATTTAATCAAATAATGCCTGGAAATATAGAACGCTTGTTTTAGCACCCTACTCAGGAAAGAATTATTTGCAATGACACTTATTAGTACATCCAATTCAAAGAGTGCCTGAGACAATTTTCTGATTCCAGTTGCTCAAGCAGCTATTTGATTTTATCAACTCATAAAAAGAAGAATTGAAGTAAATAAAAGACCATACTGCATTTCCTTTCCACACATTTTGTACATATATCAATATATACCGTATATAAAAAATAATTGATTACCCATAACTTAGAATTCTAATTTAGATACACACATAGGCTGAATTGAGGAAATTTGTTACTCTGCTTTATCCAAGATAACATAGAATGTTGCACTTTAATTCAAAAAGGATGAGGTGTAGGCTAGGGAAAATGTGAGGTTGTGTAGATGAAACCCAGTGTATATGGCCCCATCATCCTACACATTCAGCCTTCACACATTCTTGGAAACTCATGAAGTCCTGTGACTTGTAAAATGGCTTTTAATTTTAATCTATCTGAACAGATTATTAAAATTGCTTCACATAAGTTAATATGCAAATAAGCTTGCCATACTACTTCAATCTTATTTATTTTGTGATGTTATCTCACTATACAGCAGTGACCAAAATTGTGGAAACCTTTTGGGAAAAGTGTATTTTTGAGGTCTGAGTGGCTAATAACACCACTTTTTGGGGAGTTTCAAGATAATCATATTCAACTGCTGGAATGGCCTGGGAATAGCCCAGACCTTAACCCAATTGAAAATCTATGGAGCCGACTAAAGAAACTTGTTAGTCAGAAGCGACCCAGCAATAAAACCCAGTTAATAGAAGTAGTCATTCAATCTTGGTTTCACATTATAACAGCTGCAGAACTAAAAGACTTGGTTCACTCCATGGGAAGATGTTGTAAGGCCGTAATTCATGCTAAAGGTTACCCAACTAAGTATTAATTGACGTGATAATTTTTGTATATCTCGTTTTTTCTACGTGTTTCACTTTTCTTCTTTATACTGTAACTGCTATTCTAATAGCAAATCATTCATAAAAGTTATTGCATTACATTCTTGATTAAATTATCTTTCCATTGATATATAATTTTATGGTACTACTCCAAAAAAAGTGGTGTTATTAGCTAGTTTTAGAAAATACACTTTCCCCAAAAGGTTTCCACAATTTTGGCCACTACTGTAGAATTTTTTCCCAAAAAAACAAACAAAAAAAAACCCAGACCCAGGAAATTACAGAATAATTAGCCTAACATCAATGCCTGGGAATATACTGGAAAAAATAATCAAAAAACAGATCTGTGAATATCTAGAAACAAAGTTATAACTACTAGACAGCACAGGTTTGTTAAAAGTTTGTGCCAAACCAAACTTATTTCATTCTTTGGCAGAGTGATTAAATTAGTAGACCAGCGAAATGCTGTGGACATACTTAAGACTTCAGCAAGGTATTCAGCAAAGTAGACCACAACCTAGTTCTTGGTAAACTGGAAAAATGTGGGATGGATACAGTGGTGGGTTCCTACCAGTGCGGTCCACTCTATAGCACCGGTAGCGGCCCGCTGGTGACGTCACAGTACCGGTGCGGTCGTTTGCTGGTGCCTGGGTGCCGCCATTTTTTTTTTAAAAAAATTCTTCTGCGCATGCCCAGAAGCCAAGCTTCCGGCACTGCACATGCGCTGCCTTCCTACGCCACAGTGAGTCCAAGAAGGGGAGGATGGCTGAGGGAGCGCGTGAGACGCTGAAAGAACGGGTGGCAGGAGCTAGCTCCATTCCCCTCCTTTCAGCAGTCCGAGAAGCCACGAATGGCAGGAGCTAGCTCCATTCCCCTCCTTTCAGCAGTCCGAGAAGCCACGAATGCGCGGTGATGATCCTAGGCATTTTCGCACGTTTGAGGCTTCTCAAGCTGCTGAGGGGAGGGGGAACGGGCGGCAGGACCTATCTCAGTTCCCCTCCCTTCAGCAGTCTGAGAAGCCACGCCCACCCGGTCACATGGCCAGCAAGCCACGCCCACCCGGTCACATGGCTGGCAAGCCACACCTACAAAATAAGCCACGTCCACAGAGTGGTAGTAAAAAAAATAGGAACCCGCCCCTGGATGGATAGCATCATCAATATATGGATTTGTAACTGGCTGACAAACTGTACTCAACAATTAATCCTTAATGGTACTACATCTACCAGGATCATCTTACCATGATCCTGAGCCATGTAGGGCTTTAAAGGTCAAAACCAACACCTTAAATTGCAACCGGAGACTAATAGGCAACCAAGGCAGCTGGCGGAGAATAGGTGTTACGTGGGTGTATCTCGAAACACCCACCACAGCTCGCGCAGCTGCATTCTGTATCAATTGCAGTCTCCGGTGGCTCAGTGGCTCCGGTGGCTAAGACACTGAGCTTGTCAATCAGAAAGATTGGCAGTTTGACGGTTTGAATCCCTAATACAGGTCTCCTGCGTGAGCAGGGGGTTGGACTAGATGACCTCCAAGGTCCCTTCCAACTCTGTTACTGTTACATTTTTCCATAGCTCTAGATTGGATCTCTCTTTAACAACTTCCTTCCATTGCTTCTTGTCCTGCCCTCAGATGCTTTGGAGAATAAGTCGACTCCCTTCTCCCTGTGACTGCCCCTCAAGTACTGGAAGACAGCTATCATGCCACCACTAATACTTCTCTTTGTTAGGCTAGACATACCTAGTTCCCTTAATAATTCATTATACCAGAGTTGGGTTTCAGCAGGTTCTGACCAGTTCTGGAGAACCGGTAAAGGAAATTTTGAGTACTTCGGAGAACCGGTAAATACCATCTCTGACTGGTCCCACCCCCATCTATTCTCTGCCTCCCGAGTCCCAGCTGATCAGGAGGAAATGGGGATTTTGCAGTAACCTTCCCCTAGAGTGGGGAGGGAATAGAGATTTTGCAGTATCCTTCCCCTGCCATGCCCACCAAGCCACACCACGCCCACCAAGCCACGCCCACAGAACCGGTAGTAAAAAATTGAAACCCACCACTGCACCATACAGTTTAGTCTCTAGACTGCTGATGATAATCTTTGTTGCTCTTTTCTTTCTAGGGTCTTAGCATGTTTATATTGTGGCAACCAGAACTATATGTGGTATTCCAAGTGTGGCCTCACTAATGCAATATAGAGCAGTACTATCACTTCTTCTGATCTTGATACTATCCCTCTCCTCTGTTGATGCAGCCTAAGACTGCATTGCTTTTTTTGGCAGCTGCAGCACACAGCTGGCTCATACTTAAGTGGTTGTCCACTAGGATACCTAGATCTCTTCAAAGTTACTAGTTGAGCCAGGTCCCACCTATTCTATACCTGTACATTTGGTTTTTCCTGCCAAAGTGCGGGACTTTACATTTCTCACTACTGAACTACATATTAATAAATGAATATAATCCCAACTTCTCCCCAATACTTTCCCCCAGGTTCTGAAACATCGAAAACTAGCATCTTTTGCTCCTCTCTCAAGTCCTGCTGTGCTTTGTCATTGGGATAATGATTGTCCTATTCCTAGGAGATTAGGAAAGAATCTTGGGAGTGTGTGTCAAGAATATATAATACCATTAGAGTCACCAATAGTGTGAACATTTTCAGAGTTTGCAGCACATTTGACCAGCACACAAGTAAATGAACTTCACGCAGGATTCAATTACATATAAGAAACTTCTTTATATACAGTACCGTACAGCAGAATCCAGAACTCAGAATCCAGAAACACAGAAGTAACATTCACAGAAGCAATATAATAATACAGAGGCAAGTATAATACAGAGACAAGATAACACAGAGACTAATATATTGTACAGAGGCTATAGAATCACACAAGCACTCATATATATACAGTTCAGAGAACCTAAGCCACGCCCAGGCTCCGAGCCATCTCTTATGGCCCCATACAAATACTGTTTCAGTTTCCAAACAGTCCCCATTGGGTGACCTATTACCATGTCTATCCAAACAGTCCCCATTGGCTGACCTGTTGCTATGCCTATACATTGGCTGACCTTGTTACTAACTAAGCCCTATTCCAGTTCATGAATATATACTGACAAACATCATCGCAGTTGCCCAGCTAAAAGCAAGCGGACACCTATATTGGTCAATAGCAATATAGGAACATGCTGAAAATGGAATATCACTTTTACTAACAATGTAAAGGCGTAATTTTATACTGTGTGGGAGAAAGCAATGGTAAATGATGATTATATTTTAACAGAAAAACTTACATAGACAAAATATATAAAATGATGACAATATATTTTGGAAATTATATTAAGTGAAACTACTGAGGAAGAACTCAAGATCTTTTGGAATATTAATTATATTTATGATGTGACTAGATGTCTTTGAGATGTTCAGTTGCTGATGCTGTCAAGCAGGGAAATAAATTCTGAAGTCATAGTGGAACCATGAAACATAAGAAAGATGAATATGTGAAAACTCAACATGTAAATCAATTACACATTGACATTGTGGCATAACGTAATTGAAATGGATTGGTAATGGACACTTTCAAGGATAAGCAAGAATAGTTCCTGGGTACAAATCAGTAATAGAACTTAGACTTTATGACAATTCTTGAATATGATGGTTATCCAAGATTATCTCAGTACACTGATGCAGAAGAAGAGAAAATTGATTAGTTTTAGGGTCAGGGTCAATCTGAAACTGACAAAATATCCAAGAAAGATGTGCTGCTTGTGATTGGAAACTGGGATACCAAAGTTGATACAGTGGAAGAAGAAATGCAACCAGTTTCCACACATGAACCCCAAACATGTATCTGCCATTTTCAAAAAGAACATCAAGAACCATTTTACAGTTCTTAAACTCATTGATAGAGAATCAGAGAAATTTTGGAATGAAACCAAAGTAGCTGTTAAAGATGAATATGAAAAGAGATTGCCAGAGACCAAGAATAGAAGAAAGGAAATTGGATGCCAGAAAAACAGTAAAAATTGGCAAGAAGCCAAGAAAAACAAAAATCTCAGGAACAAACTTGCAAAAAATTTCACATGATTGTGAGAAGAGATAAAGGACAGTATTATAACCACATCTGTAAATAGACTGAAGATGGAAGCAATAAAGAATATATAAATGAAAATGGAAGCAGACACACACACACAAAAAAAGAAAAGCCTTCTAAAGATCTTAACGATCTTTATTCTAAAGAAAAATAAGGTTCCAACTTCAAATTATAATAAAAGACACAACAGATCAGATAATAACTAGTTCAAATAATATCAAACAATACCAAAGAAATAGTATAGTGAAATTCTGTACAATAGAAATGTCAACATCTAAGATGGCTTAGAAAATTTTCCGTAGTTACAAAAACCTCTGGTACCAAAAGATGAACTCTGGTCATTACAAAGTCAGAAAGCTACAGAAATTGATAGAATATCTATAGAAATATGGCAAGGAAAAGCATAAGAGTATGTAAAAGTTCTAATTTATGCCAGCCAATCTGAAGAATGACATAGTGGCAAATGGATTGGAAGAGGTTGGTCTACATACCAATACTAAAAAAAGAAGACTTAATAAGTGTGAAAACAATTGCAAAATATTCTTATATGCTAGCAAATTATGTTTACAATCATTCAACATTCTCTGTACATGCAAAGGAAATGCCAGATGTTCAAATTGGTTTTAGAAAAGGAATCATAGTCATTACTGCTGATGCATGCTGGATAATTGAGAAAGCCAAAGAATGCACACACACCCAAAAAAAGTCCGTCTGTACTTCATTTGTTGGACTTCGGTTGTTTTGTGCATGAAAAGGCATGAAAGGTGCTTAGAAAAATGGGACTCTCAGAGTATCTCATTGACTTCATGCAAATTAGGATGGAATATGGTGAAACAGACCAATTCCAGGTCAGCAAAGGAGTAAGAAGAGGCTGTAAACTCTCCCTGCAATTATTCTATATGATGAATATACATTGAGAAAGCTGAATTGAAATATGAAATATTTTTAAATGGAAAGAAGAAACATCAGTAACCTGCACTACACCGATGATACCACTCTGATAATTGAAAATGCCAAGGATTTGAAAGCTTGAATAATGAAAGTCAAGGACTACAGTGAAAAATGGTACTAAATTAAATATAAAGACCAAACTAATGACAAGTACAGCAACTAGCCATCAAATTGACAGTGAATATACTGAGGCAGACACTGTAAATCTGGGAAATTCTGCTGCCAATTCAGCAATAGCACGTTTTTTAAAAAAAATATTCTGCCTTTCAATAAAGCAAGCTTATGGAGATACTGAAAATTAAGATCAGTTATCATTTATTGAATAATATTAATGTTTTAAAACAAAAATAACTGAAAGTTTTTCTTTAGGTTCATAGTGTAGTAGATTTTTTATATGATGTAAAATGGTAATTTTATATGACACAATGTAAATCCCCCTAAAAATACTACTGGAAAAGATACCTTTTTGCCTTCCAAGGACTCAGTTTAAGCATGAATTGTTTAAGGTTTACATTTTAAAATACATCTTAGGCATTTAAGTATAACATTGTTCAAATCCTCCAGTTATACAGGCTCCTTCTTAGCTGACTGAGGTATAGTCTGGTTTAATTATTTGGGAGAAATTTCAGCCTGTAAGTTTTGTAGTGCAGCCACATGTATGTTGATCCATGTTTCTCTTAGTTTAACAAGATCTCCAGGGAAATGACAATGATTGGGCCCAGACAGTGGTGAATTTATTAGTACAGCCCCTCTTCAGGAAATATTCACAAAGAACCAACAGTACTAAATAATTTTTGAACAACCTCCAAGAGGTTATGGGAAAGATGGTTGAACTGCAGCTTCAAAGACCCCTGGAGGAAGTGAATAATCTAGCTTTTCATTTAGGCTTCAAGGCTGGTTAGAATAGAGAGAAAGCATTGATCCCACCTGGGAAGTATCTCTGACAAAACCAGGATGAGAGAAAAACATCCATTCTCACCATCCTTGATTTATCAGCAGTTTTCAATGCCACCAATCATGGTACACCTCTGGACCAATTTCAAGAGAAGGGAGTGGGAGGCAACTGTTTTGTAGTAATTGTCCTCTTTCCTCTGGTGTGGTTCCAATCAGTGTTGGTTGGGAGAGATCTAGCCCAAGGCCCCTGTTCTGTGGGGTGCCTCAGATGTTTTCCTCCCTTCTGGCTCTATTATTTGTACTGTATATTCTATATAAGCTATCCAAAGTTACTTGGCAAATGGGTGACCTTAAAAACCAAACAAATAATTATAATGGAATATTAAATAAATAAAATGGATTTCAAACATTATAAAAGATGCCCCATATTATTAAGTCAAGGGTTTTAAAGTCAAAGATGATTAATAGATCTTTCATAGTCAATTGATAGATATATTAAAAAATAGTCAGACTTTTATTTCCAGATTGTTTTGTGTTATTAAAACTTTAAGGTTTTTTGCCTTCTCATTCTGCCTATTTTTCTAGTTGTCTAGTCTTTTTTCATGCATTGACAGAAAGAATTACCGTAATGGTCACACAAAGTTTCTGCCTTCAACACCATCAACTGAGAAGTCTTAAGATGCCTCAGTGCCATAACTTTTCCCATAATGCCAGTTCATAAAAGTTAAATTATCTTCCTAGGATGACCTATATTTTCAGTCAACATTTCTAACTATTGATTGTCATCATAGACATGCTTTCTTAGAATTAATTCCATCAGATTAGAATAATGGGTGAATGTACTAAGATTTCATAGGATTAGTTTACACATAAAAACTTAAGTGTGGTGTAACAAAGATATTTTATTTGCTAAACAATAAAAACTAGGAACAAAACTAGCACTGATTTTAATATCCCTATATAAGAAACACAACATATTGTTAATGGTTTAAGAAAGTTTTTAATATGAGCAAAGAATTCTGCTAAATTTGTTTCTTAAATCTAATAATTCTTAATGTTAATTCAAAGACGTACGGTAATTATTAAGAAATCTTTTGAATTTTAAGTGCATAAATCTGTATATAATCTCATTAAGGAGAATTCATTAAAGAGAATAAAAATGCCCAGAATTAACCTCTACTTTTATAAATAATTTAAAAATAAAATCTTAACTATAAAATTAATACAAAAGTTGTTCCAAATAAATCAAACGTCTTCTATTAAGTTACAAATAAAATGCTTTAACATAGATATCCATCATAAGAAAACGTCAAAACTTCTATTACAAGTTTGGCATATGGAAGAAGATATGATTCATGTAGAGTGTCTTCATCATTATAAACATAATTCAATACAGCTTCCTGTTTTAAAGCAAGCCACACAAATGTATTTTGAAACATAGAAATAATCAGTAATTAAATTACATGAATAACTAAAGAAAACAGTTTTACTTTTATTCTTCTATCTACAGAAAATTTATGTTTACAGATTTTAAGAACAATAAACTATGGTATCAGAAAGAACATCCTCAAAAATGAATAAGCAAAAATATAAATATGAAATTCAGTGCAGTCCACCCAAAATTCCACACAATTGTTTCACTGATTTCAAAGAACTTTAATTTGCAATGTTAGAAAGTAGATTGATTGCACTAAATTATGTTAAGCACAAAATTAAATTCCTGAAGATAGCATTCAGATTTGCTATGTTATCTTACTAATCAAATAGCTACCTTGCAGGTTAAGTATCTGAGGTGGGAGTTCTTGTTTCAAACCTGAATACAAAACTGGAATAAATTAGTATCTCAACTATATCATGAAGATGGAAGCAGTGATCTTCAAGTTTGTTTTAGGGATAAAACTACTATATATGAAAAACTTTACCCTATATCACAGTAGGCAATCCATATGCATAAATGCAAATATTAATTACAGAATAGCTCTCTGTAAAATTAATACTGAGCACTGAAATTTATATCTCGAATAACAGGAAATTTAATTATACAATTTATCTGGGCAATTCTATACATGTTTAAATCCCATTAAGTTCAAATAGGATTGTACTACCTCCTTAATATATGTAGAAGTTATGATAGTTTGGCATATACTTAGTGCTGTGATTCCAAATCAAAATCCTGCCAAGAACTGTTTTACATTCAAAACCATGGGAACAAGTTTAAATTACCTTTTCTTTCTTATAACAATACAACCATTTAAGAGAAGCTATATTTAAAAATTGGCCCCATTTTCTAATTTTCTAATCAAAGAAAGCAGGAGATAGAAGGTAAGAAAAAATAAGTAGATTGCATTGACTATGTTTTCTTGTTCTCCATAGTAGACCTTATATACACACTGATTTTATTTCAACTGCCTCATTTGGTGGCAAACTTCGACATTAGCCAACAGCTACGTGTGTGTACTGCACTCAAATATTGTATACAGATTTAAAAAAAGATGACATGAGCCTTGGCCTCTCATGCCCTGAGATATTTGGCATGAGAGGCCAAAGAAATTTTGAAAATTAATATTCAATTAGGACATTTTTCTACTCCATTACCTTCAGATTTAATTTGCATTACCTTTCAAGTAATTAAACACTTTCTTTAAAATACTTTTGTTTTTAAAATTAAATAATTGATTGTAATATTAGATGTGATTGCATAGGTTGAAAATGCTTACATGACAGAAGGGATTCTTTTAACTAAGTCAGTATAGCAAATTAGTAACATATAGTCCAAGACCAGGAATGTACATATACTGCATTGTAAAATTCAGTCACTTTCAGAAGAAATAGCAGTATAGGGGATGGAAAATTTAATTCTAATAGCAGAACTAATAAACAGATATTTTATTTTAAAGGTATTAATGGACTACAATGAGATAGTCATGAAGGCTGCACTTCAGAACAAAATCAAGTGACGGCATCATGAGGGGAATCCCTGAACCTATATTTGTAAAGAGAATCCAAACTTCACCCCAGGGTGCTTCCAGGATTTTGCCATCACATTAGCTGTCAGTGATCTAAAGCTGTCTATATCATTTCTTTCACTGAGGAAAAGGAAGAAGCAGCTAGTAAATGAACATTTTTTTTCATGCATGAATATTCCCAGAGATTTTTTTAGTCTTATATCTTGCAAGAATCTAGAGCAAATAAGAGAAAATAGAACAGAAAATAAATTTGATGCACATCTTGCAGTCCAGATTACAGCTTTAATGAACACTGTAGCCAACAAAACACAAAAAATATTTTATGTCTGCAGGATCTCTTTATCCATAACATTACTCATTCCTAACTCATGGTAGAAGGCAGGGTTTGAAACGCACAGCATCTCAGACAGAAGACACAGATGACATACCATAAGAATACAAATAAGCAACCAGCAGCTGAGAAGGAAGAAAAGCTGTTTGAGTTAGATTCTTAAGCTAAAGCCAGGACAATGTCAAGCAGGCTGGCAGTCAGAAAAGATTCATTGCAACGGGAACCCGGTCACCTCCTAAAATTCTCAGGACCATTTATTCAGGGATGCAAGATTTGGTCAGCTCTGGCACTCACCTATGCTGCGGGTTCTTGCTGGGAGGGGGAGGGAAGATGGGCTGTGATAACCGTGGGGAGAAACCTCCCGAAGCAAAGACTTGAGGAAAATCCTTGTGGAAAAAGAAGACGAACCTGAGGGGTCGCCAAGCGCGTTCGAGCTACCGAGGGGAGGCACCAAGGCGAGGGGAGAGGTGGGGAGCAACAGCCGCGGCTGGCAGATGGGAGCATGCGTGTGCGAGGCGCGGGGAGGGGGGAGCCGCATCAAAGAAGTAGGCGGCATCTTCAAGGGCGACAGCCTTGGTACGAGGATGGTGGGCGGTGGGTGTGGGTGGGATTTAAAAGGGGGCGGTTACGGGAAGTGGGAGGAGGAGGGGGAAAGGATGACAGCAAAAGAATGAGGGCTGGAAGGAGAGTGCAATGACAGGAGGGTGGCCAACAGACGGGAGCAAGTCAACGCCCCCATACCCAGATTCCAGCGACTCACCGGGCCTCGCACCGATCCGCGATGCGCTTCAGTCACGGCCGCCTCCGCTGCTCCTCCTGCCTCCGTTGCTGATTTCGTTATGTCCGCCCGCGACAATCCCACCCGCTGTCGCCTTCTCCGACTCTCCGCTCCCGCGTCCAGTCCTAGCTCAGACTCGCTGCCGCTTGCAAAGCTTTGAGGGAGGTTTGCTGAGTTGGGTAACTTGTTTGGTTGTTGTTTTTTTGGTCACTGACACGAGCCGTCGCCAATTGGAAACAAGCGCAGGGAAGAAGAGGCCACGCCTTTGTCGAAAGAGAGCCAATAGGAACTTGCATTCCCCCTGCGGCATGGTGGGCCGAAGATGGGCGGGCATTAGCAGCGCCCCCGCGTCTCCATCCTGTCCTCCCGCTTGTACGCGGATTTAGGCCCGCCCACCGCACTGCATACGAGGGCTCGGTTGACTTTGCGGCTCGCAAACGCCGAAAGGAGCCGTCGGGGAGAAGCGGGTTTGGCGGCTGGGGCTGGAAGTGGAGGGGTTTGGGAAGGATAGTGGCAGAAAATCATCACTGGGAAGTTGTAGCTGGTGTTGATGGCGAAATGTTAGTGGTTCCTCAGGCGTAAGGGACTTGCACTATTAGTGATGGCTGCTGTCATGACGAAGCAGCAGCTATATAGGGGCGGAGACGAAGGATGTAGACTAATAAGAATGTAGAACCGTCTAGCCATTTATATGAGAAATAGCTGATCAGAGATACGGATATAATTTCAGTACGACTTGCAAAGCACGGTATATTTTTATTTTATGTATGTTCGTGCTCTGAAGGATTACAGTCAAAATGAGAAAGGCTTATGTCTCTGCTTTGACTAAATATGACACAGACATAATCTGAAAACATTTCTGCATCATCATGAGGTGTAATTTATCTCATCCCAAGGCCATGAATGAGACAGATTTAAACTAGCCACACCCAAAGCTGCATTCACCCTTGATAATTCTTTTGGAAACAAGAAACAATAATTCTTTTCATGTATTTATAATATAACTAGCCTACGGTAATGTTGGTGTTCCCAGGACATTTTTCAGTAACTAGACAGTTTTAGGAACAAGTTACACAGTTTTGGTAAATACCTTAGCAGTTTCCCATTTCCTCATATTAAAAGAATAGTATACCCCTCAAAGAATGTCTCTCAATTATACTTAATAATGTAGCAAAAGAGCTACTACGTTAGGAGGGTGATGCTTTAGCATATCCTAGAAGGCCTTTGGGATCTGAAGATGCAGTTATATGTTGTATTAAATAATATTGTTCATTCAGGGTTATAATTCAACTGTTGTGGCTTGTAAACTATTATGGGTATTTTGGTTTAATGTGTAAAAACAACTAATGGTGGCTAACTCCGTAAAACCCAGTTAAACAAACCAGAGCTTTCCATGACCTTAACTTTTGTCTTTGTCAAATGCTCTTGTTCAGCTACTTCAGTTTAAAATAAAAAAATGAACATACAACAAACATTACCTTATTCTTTGAGAGCCACAAAATGGTTATACTTATTCATAGATTTAGCAGAAAAACGCCTGCCCAGGTGTCATTCTGCAGTATGCTACAAAATCCAAATGCCTACTTACTAGTTATATTTGTTTGTTATAATTGTTTATATTTGGAAAATAGAGTTACAAAAACTTCAGCAGGAGGCTTATTTCCTTGAGATCTTCGTATAATTCACATGCAAGTTTACTTCTCTGCTTGTCACATGTCACTGTATGCATGTCACAAAGGTCAAGGCAATCTGGAGTTATGTTGATGCTTGTAGCATTGAACAAATTATACAGATATTGAAAAAAATTAAGCACAAATGCTTTCTTAAATTATGTAACTTAAATCATACAGTTAATCAAAAAAATCAAGCCAGTACATATTGTTAAAACTGATAAATAAATAAATAAATAAATAAATAAATAAATAAATAAATAAATGGCTAACAATCAGAACTCTGTGCAACAGAACAGTAAGATTTATTGAAGATGGAGAAAGCATTACATAATTTAATTTATACAGTTTCCCAATGGACAAATTTGCTTGAATAATGATGAAGATGAAAATGTGTTGGATACAAGCAGAAATGTTTTTACTTCAGTTTTATATGATCTAGCTGGTTTTCAAATGTTTAATGGGAAAATGTTTTAGATGCAGAGATGTGGATTTGATGTTTCAGCCCCAGATTCTTTGGATAACATTAATGAATATAATAGGACTTATATTCTAGTAAGTGAGTTTAAAACTACATTTTATTGATTGATTGATTGATTGATTGATTGATTGATTGTTCATACTTCTATGCCGCCCAACTCCCGAAGGATTCCTAGCACAATTTACTTTGGGTACATCACTTGGTGATAGACAGACAGACATTTAGATATGGACACATTTTATCTATTATACTTTTATATCTATAAAATTTAATGCAGTGAACATACCTAACACTCCTACCTCCTATTTTCCTCACAGTAACAACTCTGTAGGGTGCCGTATAGACTGAGAGAGTGAGTAGCCCAGAGTCACTCAGCCAGTTTTCATGGTTTCTAACCTAGCACCTTAACCAACTCACCAGACTGGTTCTCTATTTTCTATAGTATATGTTCTATGTCTATTTGAAGTATAACATAGTGTTCTGATATCAGACCAGCAGGAAGTGTAAACAATTTCTTATCTTTTAATATAGTGTATAATGTACTAATACATTAGTTTCCATCTTATTTTAGGAATTGTTTCATAAAGAATAGAAATTTGTTTGTTTATTCAATTGTTTATTCAATTTCTATGCCACTCATTTCAATCAAATACTTTGGGTGGCTTACAAAAAATATAATTAAGACAATAAAAACATTTTAAAACAATAAAAATAAAAATATCCTAAATAAATAAATAAATAAATAAATAAATAAATAAATAAATAAATAAATAAATAAATAAATAAACATAGCAGTTGAGATGCTTGGCCAGTTAGCAATGCAGCCAGGAAACGGGGTCCTTGATGCATTCAGCACCCCAGGTTCAGGAACGTAGTCAAGTTTTCTAGAGCTTTAGGAAAGGCTAACAGGGTTGGGGCCATTTTAATGTCTGAAAGGATGTTCCGTAGAGCAGGGACCACAGCAAAAAAAGTCCATCTTCTAGTCCCTGCCAGCCAGCACTCTTTGCCTGATGGGATCTGCAATATGCCCATTTCACTAGATGGGTAGAGATTCTTGGGAAAAGGCAATCCCTCAGGTAACATGGTCCCAAGTCATGTAGTACTTTAAAAATGATAACCAACCATCATCTTGAATTGTACCCAGAAACACACCGGTAAGAAATGCAGCCCCAGAGAAGTGGTGTTATGTGTGCAGTATATCTGGCAGCATTTGAAGTTTCTGAAAGTTTTTCAGGGGCAACCCCATGTGGGTGCATTACAGTAGTTTAAACAAGAGGTTACAAAGGCATGAGTTACTGTGAGCAGGGCCTCCCAATCCAAGAATTGGTGCAAATGGCACACTACCCAAAAGTATGCAAAGGCTTTCTAGCCCCAACTGCCAGCTGCTCTTCAAGCAAGAGCTGCAAGTCTAAGAGGACTGCCAGATTCCACTCTGGGTCTTTCTGGGGTAGTGCAATCCCATCAGAATTAAAAGTGGAGGGATCTTGTTTCCGAGGGTCCAAATATGTTATTCTCTTCTAAATAATGAAGAGAATGTAAGTAATAAATAAAGCTATTTATTTCATAAATTAATACATTTAATTTCTGTAAAACAGTACAGTAGTAAAAACGGGAAAAGTAAATGTTTTAAGGCAACAATGTTTCTTTGTAAAATATATGACCTAATTGAAATAAGTATGACCAAACTACTGATAATGACTTAATGATTCTGCAGATCGATGGAATTGTTCATGCAACTGGAACTGCAAAGATTGCCATTGCTAAGTGATGTAGCACTTTATAATTGCATTACTTAGCGATGGAAATTTTGGTCACAATTGCAGTTGTCTGTCAAGGACAACCTGTAATATATTAATGGGATATAAACTGACAGCAATTGATCAGGAAAGGGATCTTAGAGTCACAGTAGATGGCTCAATGAAGATGTCAATCCTGTGTTGACTATAAAACTGCTAGTACTATATAATAATTTTGTTATACACATCTTGAGACTATACAATGGGTTTTTTATGTTGTGGTCACACATCTTAAAAGATAATACCAAGTTGAAAGAGACCAAATTATTTTCACTATAAGGCAGCATACCTTATAGATAAGTTGCTGAGAAACATTGAAAAGGATAGATCATCAGTCTAGACTTTGGAAAATTCCGTATGTTCATTGTTGGCCACTGTGTGATATAGAAAGCTGTGTCTTTCCTTAGTCTTCTCAATGGTAGTTTTCTCTGTTTTGCCTACATGTTAATTAATTAATGGTAGTTTGGGTCTCATAATCACGATATACTTTATTATAAAAATATTAAATTAGTCATTGATTTTATTGGATTTGATATAGTTTCAGAAACACCGACACAAATACTTTGTATTAAAATTTGCAATTTACACTAGGCAATATAAAATATAGTCTATATAATATAGAATTGTACAGTATATTTCCAGTTAGATTGGGAAATGAATGCATATATTCATATTTTGGTCAATAATTAAGACAATTTTAAAAATGGCTCACCAATTACTGCAGACATAGCTGTTTAACTCTATCATTTCTTCTGTGATAAAAAAAAGGAAGTCAGTTTCCAAATGAAATTGAAGTACAATGATCAATATCTCCATCTGTGATTAAGGTAAAAGCCTTCAGCTTCAGGAGATAAGGCATGTACACTTTTGATGTTCTGTTTGAAATCAGTAATGGGCTAACATCCATAACTCAGTTATATATCAGCCCAAGTGTTTTTAGCTTTCAAAAAAAAAAGATTCCCAGCAGTTCTAGAGTATAACATTAACATGTATCAATCATTTTTATTCTGTTTATTTTATTTAATTCATGGCCGAAGATTAAACAAGCATTGAAATACTAGAAAATACTCATAGCTTGGGTTTTAGATTTTGGCAGTGGTTTGCTCTCCTGAGTTTGCCATTTAGTTCCTGAGCGTTTTGTTACCGACTAGGTAACATTATCAGTGGGATTTGGGTAGAAGTACTGTGTTTCCACGAAAATAATACATGTCCCCATAATAAGGCCAATCAGGCTTTTCAGTGCATGCACGGAAATAAGCCCCCCTCCCCCAAAATAAGCCCCCCCCAGCTACTTTCCGGGGAAAGGGGGGACATGTAGGGAGCCGCTCTTTTTGCGGTTGTCACTCTTTTGGCCGGGAGAGCGAGAGCCCTGGCTGATTTCACGTTCCCTATTGTAGTTCCTTATATGAAAGAGAAAGAAGGGGAGTGTATGTGTCTATCAGAGATGTAAGACACTAAAGGCAGACCTTATTATTTGTAGCATACAGTTGTGGAACCATAATGAACAAGACACTGAGCCTATGTAGGCTAAGCTCTGGAGCCCTGAAAGATAATCCCCAAATCACAAAAAAAGAAAAAATAAGATTATTTTATAAAGAACACAACAAAGAAGCAGTGGACCAATGCTTCCATTGTTGAGATCCATCGCGACATCTTTATATAGAAATTTTGCTTAATTTTCTTCCAAACCTCAATTCATGCATCTCTTATTTGATGTCTTTGGTAATAATTGTGTGGTTTGTTCTTTCCCTCCCATAAAAATGTGTGCCAGCCTTGTTGTAGATCATGTCCTTCAATTGTCAAAATTCTTTAGTTTTTTAAAATTATCCATTCTTTTATCCATGTCACCGCAGCTGCCTGATAATACAGTTCCCAGTCCAGTAGGCCCAAATCCCCTCTCAGTCTAGAGTCCTGTAAGAGTTTGCATTTAATTCTGGCCTTTTTTCCTTGCCAAATGAATTTTAACATTATTTTATTTAGTTCTTCAAAAAAAATTGTTTAATTTTATTGGAATTGTTTGGAATAAGTATAAAAGCTTGGGTAAAATATTCATTTTAATGGTGCAGATTCCTATTAGCGTTAATTGTAATTTTGTCCAATTTTCCAAATCTTTCCGAGTCTGTGCTAATAATTTCATATACTTATCTTCTTTTATAGAGGAGCATTTTGCGGTTAGCCAAATCCCTAGGTATTTTACTTTTTTAACTATTTGAAATTCTAATATCCTTTCTAATTTTTTATTTTGATCTTGTGTAAGAATTTTAGTTATCATTTTTGTTTTGTTTTTATTTATTTTTAATCCAGCAATCTTTTCAAATTCCTGTAATTCTCGAACCAATGCAATTCCTGTTTCCAAAGGGTCTTCAACTATAAATGCCATATCGTCAGCGAATGCCTGCAATTTGTATTCTTCTTTTCTCGTTCTCAACCCTTTTATGTCTCGGTTTTCTCTAACTTGTTTCAGTAAAACTTCTAATGAAAGTATGAATAATAGCGGTGATAAAGGACACCCTTGCCTGACCCCTTTATATTAACTTTTTCCATTGTTTCTCCATTTAGTAATATCTTCGCTGTTTGGTTTGAATATATTGTCTTGGTCATTTTATTAAATTTTCCTCCAAATTTCATCATATCCAATTGTGTATTAAGAAATTGCCAATTCAAGTTATCAGAAGCTTTTTGTGCATCAACCAAAATTAAAGCAAATTGTTTATCTGGGTGGGCTTTATAATATTCTAGTGTATTTAATATGGTTCTCGTGACTTCCGGTGGTGCCGCGAGCTTCGCTGGACGCTCTTTATGGGCGCCCGATCCCAGGCTCCGTAAAAGCCGCCAGATAAGCCACATCAGCTGTCTGGCGGCTTGGAAACTCCCGTCCCGGGCAAAGGGAGGGGAGAAGAGCAGATGGGCCGAGGTAGAGCCCCCCTAGCACCCCAGAAGAAGTTCTGGGGTGCGAAGGGTGAGGGCTCCCTAGAAGCCTGTCAACAGCTCCGGACCTGGAATGCCTCCGCTTATTTTTAGCAGAGCAAGAAGCTGCGACACTCTCTGCTTGCAACAAATGGATTTTAATATTTTAAACAATGTAGCAGACGGAACATACCAGGAGAATCTAACAGCAAGTATTTTAACTTAACTCCGGTGTTGTTTTTTGGATTTTCTGGAAGTAACAAAGTAGCTAAAGATGGCGCTTGGAATTTGAAAGGGCGTGGAGAAAGTGAAAGCTAGTGAGAGTTCTGTTTCCTAACACGCTTGTAAGAAATCTCTCTTATTTCTTACTCTTTACCTTGATGAACTTTGTTTTTGGTTTTCTAATAAATATAAAAGAATCAATATAAATTGAAGATGTCTTTAAAACTGGCAAAGACTGTTCCCTTTAAAGGAATAGAAAGAGTCAAAAATCTCTCTACTCATATTGTTAATCTGCAAGATTTTGCCCCCCCAACACAGACTTTTACGTTTGAAAAGTGGCAGCAAGCCATGAAAGAAATGCAGAAGGAAATTGCTTCAGCAGTTAATAAAAAAAATTAAAGAAATTAATGGAAAAATTACTGAAATTAATGGGAAAATACAAGCTGTCTCAGAGGAGTTTTCATCTCAGACTCAACAAACCAGAGATAATGTGGAATCTGCACTTAAAACTGTGGTATTTAACATGGAATTATTGGAACAAGATGTGGCTGAAATTAAATAGACTACGGTGACTTTGGGTGAAAAAGTAACTGAGATGCAGAAAAAAATTGAAGGAACTGAGGCAGAACTAACGATGGTTCAATATAAAGATATGGAATTTGCTTTACGCCTAAGGGGGGTAAAAGAAAACTACCAAGAGGATTTAAAGGATAAGATTGTGGACGCATTGGTGCAGATTTTGGGGGAAACAAAAGCGGAATTGGGAGGGCAGATTGAAAAAATATATCGGGTCAATTCTTGGTTTGCTAGACAAAACCATTTGCCAAGAGACATTGTAATATATTTTACTACAAAAACATTGCGAAATCGAATCTTACAGGCGACTTATAAAAATAAGCTGAAGGTGGAAGAACATGAGGTTTTGATATTTAAGGAAATTCCTCCAAAAATACTGAAAGCACGTAAAGATTATACCTCCCTGGTGGCAGAGTTAAAAAAGCAACAGATAAGATACACATGGGGTATCCTGGCTGGACTATCGGTTACTTACAGGGCAGAAAGATATAGACTTAATACGATTTGTAAAGCAAAGGATTTTTTTGCCAACGTGTTAAAGGTGGGGAGACCAAAAACCACCAGAAGATAAAGGAAATGAGGATGTTAAAAGAGAGGGAAAGGAAGATTTGTATATTCCACAACAGAAAGGAACTCTGAATAGACAAGAACAAACAAACGACTTTAAGACAGATTAGAGAAGTATTTGTTGAAAGCGAAAGTGTTGAAAGTGAAGAAGAATCAAATTATTTACTTCAGTCCTCAACTCCTCAAAGTGAAGCAAGATTAAATTGACATATTTTTAGATGTCAACTTAAAGAAATATTTAATTCCTCTCGCAGATTTGAAATTGATGTTTTAGTGATAGTAGGATAAAGTAAAATAAATAAGAATAAAGTTTTAATGTATATATGAGGATGTATAAGATTACAGGAATTAAATTACAAGATTATCTATGGGGTTTAACTATAGAAGGCAAAGTGATGTAATAGGATACATTAGAGAATAAGATTAAATTATATTATAGGGTGGGAATAAGTATAGAATGCAATCTAATGTAATTAAATGAATGTGAAGTTGTTAAGCATTTTTTAGATATGGTTTAAGCTGCTTTTGAACTTAACAATTGCGGCTAGGTTGCTGGTGGTACAAAATTGGAAGTGGAAATTTTAGAACATTTTAAAGGCTATTTAAATGATATATTCAATAATGGAGAAGATGGACAGATCATATTTGAATCAAGTATTAGATTAAGAAGATCAAAATAGACTGTGAAGGATATATTTCAATTCAATTTTTTGTTTAATTTACAGTATAAGGAGTTAAGATTTTATGATATTTGGAAGTTAATAATTTGTTAGTATATATTAGTTTTATATTTGTGTAAACTATATTATACCCTGTGTATGTTCTGGGAAGTCTAGGGAGGGGGGAGGGGGAGTTGGGGGGAGGGATGGGGGGAGGGGGGAGAAAACAATAAAAATGTTTGTACTTTGTACGCATAAAACCTTTTCAATAAAAAAAATATGGTTCTCGTATTGTCCTTTATATGCCGATTAGGAAGGAATCCATTTTGGTCTATATGGATGATTTTATTTAATATTTTTTAAAGTCGTTCCGCTATGATTTTTGCAAATATTTTATAGTCTATGTTCAACAGCGAGATTGGCCTAAAATTTTGAATTTTTTGGTTATCTGTTTCTTCTTTGGGGATTAATGTGATAAGTGCCTCTGTCCAGGAATTTGGTATTTCCCTTTTTCTAATGTTTCATTATACATACCGTATTTTTCGGAGTATAAGACGCACCGTAGTATAAGACGCACCTAGATTTTAGTGGAGGAAAACAAGGAAAAAAGTATTCTGAGCCAAATGGTGTAGTAATATATTATTTCATAAAATACCAGTATAGCGGAATACTTTTTACAACCATGTATACTTTTTACAACCATGTACACTTTTTACAACCATGTACACTTTTTACAAACTTCAAACTTGACAGCTTTAAGACTTGTGGACTTCAACTCCCAGAATTCCTCCTCCAGTCATGCTAGCTCAGGAATGGGAGTTCAAGTCCACAAGTCTTAAACTTGCCAAGTTTGAAGACCCTTGCACCCCTAACCCAGGGGTCTTCAAACTTGACAGCTTTAAGACTAGTGGATTTCAACTCCCAGAATTCCTCCTCCAGTCATGCTAGATGGGGTAATTAGAAGGCAAAAACACCCCAGTTTTTGTGAAAAACTGCTTGTTTTTCGGCTTTTTTTTTTTTTTTTTGCAAAAACGAGGCATGCAGAGGGTTTGGGAAGCCTGCAGAGCACTCCTAGGGGGTGGGGGAAGGCAAAAATGCCCCCGTTTTTCGCAAAAATGGGATGCAGGGGCAGGGCTTCGGGAGGCCAAAAAATGGCTATATTCGGTGTATAAGACGCACCGACATTTCCACCCTCTTTTGGGAGGCAAAAAGGTGCATCTTATACTCCGAAAAATACGGTATCTAACATAATTTCTTCCAATGGTTCTTGTATAGTTTTGTATATCTCAGCGGAAATTCCATCCGGTCCTGGCGTTTTATTATTTTTTTGTTTTTTAATGGCCTCTTTCATTTCAACTAACATTATCTTTCCATTTAGGATTTCTCTATCTTCATCTGTTACGTTGGGTAAATTTCTATTTTGTAGATATTTTTTGACCTCTTCTCTAATGTTTTATTATTTGTACAGTGTTTGGAAAAAGTTTTGCACTATCTTTTTCTTTTCTTCTTTCTTGTGGCATATATTTCCCTGTTCATCTTGCAATTGTTGTATTAATCTTTTTGTTTTTTCATTTCTTAATTTATGGGCCAACCACCTCGCAGGCTTATTTGCCATTTCAAAATAATTTTGTTTTGCCATTGTTATATTTCTTATCATTTCTTCTTGTTGGGTTAGATTAATTTTGTGTTTTGTTAAATCTCGTTCTTGTATAATTTTATTGTTCTGTGGTTCTTTTTGCAACCTCTTCTCTAATTCTTTTAAGCTTATGGTTTTGTTTTTTCCATCTCTCCTTATTTTTTCTTGCTACATACACTGTTGTAATCCCTCTCATATATGCCTTGGTGGTATCCCAAAGATTTTGTAATGTCATCTGTTCTTTTTTGTTTACCTTATAAAAATTTCTCAATTCCTTTTCCATCATTTCTACATAGGATTTTTCCTTTACAATTCTTTAGTTTAATGTCCATCGTCCCTTTTTCCTCTGACCTTTCCATTTTATTATCAATGGGTTGTGATCTGCCCATGTGTTTGGTAGTATTTCTACTGTATGTCTTCAGTGTTGTTAATCAAGTCCGGATTCATCCAAGCCATATCTATGCGAGACCACGAATTATGTGGGTATGAGAAGAAGGTGTATTGTCTTTTTGCAGGATGTAATTGTCTCCATGCATCTTTTATGTTCAATTCTTGCACCATATCATAGAACATATTCGGTAATTTTCATCTTTCCTTCTTATTCTTCTTCGCTCCCTTATAGTCTTTTTTATTATCTACCACTGCATTGTAGTCTCCTACCACACATATGTTTTCGTAGCCTAATTCTATTATTTCTTTTAATAATTTTTTGTAGAAATCTTTCTGTTTTATATTTGGTGCATAGATTGTTACTAATAAGATTTTTTGTGGCTAGTTTTAATTTCCACTATCAAAATTCTACCCTCCTTATCGCTAAATATTGTCTTCGAATTAATGTAGTCTTTGACATATACCACAATTCCTCTTTTCTTTTCTCGTGCTAGTGCCATATGCAATTTTCCTAGTTTGAGATTCTCTAAAATTCTACTATGTTTTTCTTTAATGTGAACCTCTTGTATACAAACTATAGCCATGTTTAATTTTTGGAGCCTAATTAATGATTTTTTTCCTTTTACTAGGGGAGTTTATATCATTAATGTTTAGTAGTAATGATAGTAACCTTATTTCTTCTTCCATCCTACTCTTTGTAGTTAAGTTTTAATCCTCTCCTTGTTCTTATCTCCGTCTGCGCCCTTATTCTAGCTCCTTCTTTTTCTTGGCGTTCTTCTCTTCTTTCCCTAATTTCTTGTTCCACAATCCTTTCTTCTGATACCCTCTCCTCCTGACTCTTGGTTTCTACCTCCTCTCTGCTATCCTGTTCGTCCTCCTCACTTATGTAATGGTCATAACATTCCTGAGCCTTATCTATTGAATCAATGCGGAATCTTTTGTCCTGCCAGGTGATTAACATTCCCTCCGGAATGAGCCATCTAAACATACACCCTGTGTTTTAATAATTGTCTCTACAAGAATTGGTAGTTTTTCCTTTGTTCCCTTATCCTTCTTGGAACCTGTTTTAATGTAATAACCTCTTTCCCTTTAAAAACTAGTTGTTCCTGACGTGTTCTGCTATATACTTCGTCTCTTCTTTCTTTCTCACAAATTTGACATGAACTTCTCTTGGAAGTTTATGTCTGCGTGCATAGTTTGTGTGGATCCGGAATATTTCGTCAATCTCATTTTCAAGTTCTTGCTTATTTTTCTGCAGAAATTCCGCCAACAGTTTCACCATTAATTTCGGGAGGTCTTCTTTACTTTCCGCTATATTTTGAAAGTGCAAATAGAACATGGATTTTTCCATTTCAAGTTTTATTATGGTCTCTTCCAATGCTCTATTTGCTGCTAACATTCTAGCTCAGTGGTTCTTAACCTGGGTTCGATCGAACACCAGGGGTTCAGTGAGTCAGTCTCGCGGGTTCGACGGAGGTCAAGACACACACCCAACTCATATGATTCGTGATGAATATTTTATTTTTCCAATTAAGAAGGGTTCAGTGAATGCGCATATGAAACTGGTGGGGGTCAGTACCTCCAACAAGGTTAAGAACCACTGTTCTAGCTTCTGTTGTATCTTGTTTTTTCTCCATTTGTTCTGTTTTGGTTTCTATTGCTTTTATTTTCTGCTCAATCTTTGTTATCTTTTCTTGCATCGCACCCATTTTCTCATCTAGATTTTGTAATTCTCCTTTTACTTCTCCTATGTCGTTTTTGATTTCCTTTTTGATATCCTCAGTATTATTCGCCATCACCTCCTGCATCTTCATCATGGTCTCTTGAATGGATGCCAAGGTTACTTGCATAGTTTGTAGATTTGCTATAGTATTCGCTTTCTCTCCTCCAAGCAGGCTTTCTACTGATCTTGGTCCTGAGATGAGGCCATTGTTACTGTTGCCTTTTTTCCTCCTATTTTGGTAACTGTGGACGTCGTGCTTGTCATCTTAATGTTTTTAAAAAAGTTTTTCCTCAGTACCATATATATTCTAATTCTTATTAATCTGTTCTTCTAATCTATCTTCCTCTAATATTACACAATATCAATCTTCCTAAGTGTAATCTATAACTCCAAATGTCATAGATTTAGATAAAATAGTTACATATGAGGAATTACTAGACGAACAAGGAAAGTTAAAATCAAATCAAGAATTACAAATACAAGGAATCAAAATAGATTGGTGGCCCTACATACAGATCCAAACAAAGTATAAAAAGGACTTAGAGCAATATGGTTTTCAAAATGAACAACAAAAAATCGATAAAATTTTAACAGGTACGGATGAAAAAATGATTACTAAGGTTTATAATTGTTTGCTAAAACGTAAAATGGAGGATGAAATCGTAAAAGAAACAATGATCGTGTGGGCAAAAAAAATTGAGTATAATATTGAATTAGAGTACTGGGAACAGATTTGGGGGGGAAATTATAAAATGACAATGTCGGCCGCATATAAAGAGAACACATTTAAAATATTTTACAGATGGCATCTACCACCAGCGAGATTGGCCAAAATGTATCCATCCACATCACCCAACTGTTGGAAATGTAACCACATACAAGGGACATTCTACCACATGTGGTGGACATGTCCCAGCGCAAAGAAATATTGGAGGAAAATTAAAAATTGGATTGAGGAAATAACGGAGCAAAAGATTGAAATGAGACCAGAACTATTTCTTTTGGGAATAATAAAAGAAAATATCAGAAAAGAAATCTACTATATCATACAACACATAATAATGGCAGCGAGAATTACATTTGCCCAAAATTGGAAGAAAGAAAAGAATCCCTCGAATGCAATGATCATAAAAAAGGTGCTAGAATGTGCAGAGATGAGTAAACTAACGATGGAATTGAGAGAGAGAGAGAGGAAACGGTACTATAAAATATGGGACAGATGGTATGATTGGCTCAAAAAGAAAAGCAAAATTAATTTGTAAACCAAGATAAAAAAGAAGTGTTAAAATGGGGGGGAAACGTGATAGATGTGACTTTAAAATCTAAATGGTTGTAAAATAATGTATATAATAGTATATAATCATTAACTAATAATGTATAAAATGAATATATATATATATATATATATATATATATATATATATATATATATATATATATATATATATATATATATATATATATATATATATATATGTTTAAGTATAAAACAATAGCCATAATTATGAAGAATGTAGAATTAAGGAAAATTCTGATGCTGTAAAGCTGTATTAGTGGAATTGTATTTTATTTGTTTGTGTTTTATGTTGTTTTGTTCTTAACTTGAAAAACTTCAGTAAAAACTACTTAAAAAGAAAACCCCAAAGAAGCAGTGGAGGCCAAATCCGCGCTGCCTCCTCTAACATGCAAAAAGCCAGTGTTGCTGTGATGGATGTATGCAAAGGGATGGTGTTTTGCCTGGTCTTGCTTTGCAAAGCCTGGTATGTGTTTTTACAGGATTGCAAGGCAGCCTGTATCTACCTTTTGAACTTGATGCTATGTTCCATCAGGGAGTCAAGTTCAAACTCTGTTCACCAAGGTGTTCCTCAGTACAGGCTATCAGAGAGCTCTTCTTGCTTAGGGTCACTACTGTGGAAACCACTGCACACTTGTTCACAGTGTAGAGGAAATTACATGCAGGAAAAAGATGCTCATACAAGGTCAGTTTAGTGGGACATTGCAGGGGTGGAGGCTAGATGTGTATTTGTACACATGCACAAAATAACGAATCAGAATGATGCACTAGAAACTCCTGTGGTGCAAAAAATGTTTATCAACTGCAGATTTTTGAAACTGCAGACAAGATCTACTATAGCGTATACTAGAGAAAGCAACAAATTCTATGTTCTGCTTGACTTACCTGTTTTCTTTAGCTAAACACACCAGGCCACAGCACAACTGGAAGAATGTGTTTTTGGCAGTATTCTTCCCTGAAGCATAAGGCAAAAGGGTAGTGAAAACAGGTTTATTACAGCATAATGCATGTAGCTGCTTTAAATACTGAGAGGTATCACTGCTACCAATAGCAGTGGTACCACAGTATTTTGCATGGTACTTTATCAAGGTATACATGAAGATTTGGCAGATATTTTATTACAGTTGCAGCTCTGTTTTAAATTGAATTCTGTTTTAATCTAATTTATGACATTTTGGTTACATTAGTTATCTAATATAATCAATCTCATTTTGCATACTGAGAATAGCACACACATACATAAACTTAAGTTGAGACCAGAATAATAACATGAAATCATTTTAATCAAATAACTCCATTTAGGCATCTTATTTTGCATGGCTGTGAAAGATACAGTGTTTTAAGGAAAATAGCTATTATGTCTTGTAAAATTATTCTTTAATGCATTAAATCTGTGGAAGTATTATCTGAATTAAAACAGCAGGACTTTGCATAGAACATTTCTAAACTATTTATTATTCATTCTTGCTGTGAGTGAATTTCATATGCATATTATAAGGATTTCGATTCCTTAACATAAAAGAAAAAAAAGTGCTGCTTTTATATTCTGTGGTGTAGAGTACCTAACTTACCAAGAGTATAGCTTTCAATTAAAAATGAATATTGTTAAAAGTACTAACAATATTGATAATACAGTAGTCTTTGACTTATGACCATTCGTTTAGTGACTTATGACTTATGACGATGCTGAGAAAAGTGACTGCTACCCAGTCCTTGCACTTACGATCATTACAGTATTGCCATGGTGATGTGAACATGTTGCATATGTTATGTCTTTATGTGGACGCACAAATGTCTGGTCATTTTAAAATTGTTTTACTATCCTTGTGTTAATTTTTTGGTTGTAGAATTTTTTCATAAGTGATTCAATCAAAAAAGTACTTTAGTTCTCTAGCGTTTTAAAATGGTAAACCTGGCCACTAACAATATGAATTCAGTTATTTTTTTCTTACCATAATCCCAAGGCGAGATTGTTAGCAAATAAATTTAGCAAATAAATAAATAAAATAAATAAATGCCTTAGGGAATAAGGACATTAAAACCCAAAGCAGGATTCATTGTGAAATATTGTTGGGTGACTTTTTTCCATTTCTTTCAGGACCTTCAACCAAAAGCATGGACAGGTGAGGCATTCTTTGGGCAATAATAAATAGTTCTGTCTTGCTCTTTATAATACCAAACTTTTGTAATGTACTATTTGAAGATTTACCTTCATATTGAAAATTTATAGTTTTACTTTGTTGTGAAAACAACCATTTTTTATTACGTTGGCTAAAAAGAACAGTCAAAATTTCAGTCTGTAGCTAAATAGAAATGAAAATGTTTGATTATAGATCTAGAGAAACCCAGACATTTTCCAATTGTGAGGCTCCTAATCAAAGTTAAAAATAATGACACAGTGAAACAAAATAAGGTACCAAGAAAGGAGTGAAATTGAATTACAATTTTAAAAATTTAAATTTAAATTTGATGCTGTTTGCGGTAAAGCCTAATGAAAAGTGAATGTCTTATTCTCTGCCCATTCTACTCCATTCCATTCTACCCTCTACTTGGAGGAAATTTGATATCAGTATTTGCTAATTTTCTCAAATTTACAGAACATAGAAGTCACTACAACTTTCATGAGTTTTTAATGTTGGAATTCTTAAGCTTAACATTTTTCCTAAAAATTTACAATTATGCATCATTTTAAAATCATGATTTAGATTGTATTGACCTTTATTTGTTTAACTTAAGTCTTATTTATAAAATGTACTAGGTTAACTACAACCAGGTTCCATTAAAATAGGCAAACTTATTTTATATTGTAAAATAGCAAGAAACATTTGACTATAAAAACAGACCTTTAGCTTGACAAAATTCAGAACTTATGTTTACACTATTTTTCTTTAACTTGACTGCAGTATTACAACCTAGCTTGTCTTACACTGACATCTGCTGAATGAAAAGAGAAGATGTAGTTCTAATGACAATTTAAGTGCTACTTATCTTTTCATTAAAATAATACTATACATGCACTTTTGTGACTTAAGAATTACATTTGCAACTTTATACAAAGAAATTGTTACATAATAAAACTATAACAAATGTTTGATAGCATTGTTTTAACCTATATTTCAGCTACTGCATGTCTTGCTGACGTTCTTAAAAAGTTTTTAGCCACATTGGTATTATTCGCACTAGTTATTAATAATTTTCTAAAAATATGATTAGTGTAAATAGTGTAAATTTAAATAATTTAGATTCTAGTCCCATGTATATTTTCCAAGGTAAGTATCATTGATCTTAATATGATTGCTGGCCTGAGCTGTCAGCCCAGCAACACACATTTACAGCAACTTCGCTCAGTTTTATTTTTTTATTATATAATAAGCTTTTTAGTACTTTTACTGGACTTATTTTTACTTAACTACGGTAACTTTGTTTGAATGAGATTACAGTGAAGTCAAATACACAGATAAGGGATTTTGCCTGGGACTGATAGTTATGGAGAAAAGAAAGAAATGCCATAGTGTTTCTCCCTCCTTTAAACAATGCAAAACAGCGAAGAATTGAGGAACACTTCGCACAAAAGAGAACTGTAAGTAAAACAAATTCTCACTCTCACCTCTAACAAATTTGAAGCACTAGAATGGAACCTCCAAACAGAGCTGGCAAAACAACAATTAGGCCTTTCCTCATTTCTTGGGGAAGAGCAAAATGATAGCCAGTCACCATTACAAGTAACCAACCCGGGTATCTGTTGCAGGAGAGTCGAAAGGAAGCTCAAAAATAATAAGAAAGATCAGAACATAGAGAGGCTACCATGGGAAAAATTCAACTGAGTTTATGGCAAAACAATGCCTCCTCACAGCACAAACTGTTACGTCAATAGTTGAGTAGCTTATAGCCATAAAACATGAATAGGAGATATTGAAAAGAGATATAGCTGCTTTTCTTCAAAAGCAAGGACCCGCTACTCCCACAAAAGCTTCTGTAACAGACACAGTAAAATCTCCAACTCTGGGCAAGTACACTAAGAATAGAATAGAATTCTTTATTGGCCAAGTGTGATTGGACACACGAGGAATTTGTCTTTGGTGCATATGCTCTCAGTGTACATAAAAAGACAAAATACATTCATCAAGAATCATAAGGTACAACACTTAATGATTGTCATAGAGTACAAATAAGTAATCGGGAAACAATATTAATATAAATTGTAAGGATACAAGCAACAAGTTACAGTCATACAGTCATACGTGGGAGGAGATGGTTGATAGGAACGATGAGAAGACTAATAGTAATAGTAATGCAGCCTTAGTGAATAGTTTGATAATGGTGCGGGAATTATTTGTTTAGCAGAGTGATGGCGTTCGGGAAAAAACTGTTCTTGTGTCTAGTTGTCTTGGTATGCAGTGCTCTATAGCGTCGTTTTGAGGGTAGGAGTTGAAACTATTTATGTCCAGGATTCGAGGGATCTGTAAATATTTTCACGGCCCTCTTTTTGACTCGTGCAATATACAGGTCCTCAATGGAAGGTAGGTTGGCAGTGATTGTTTTTTCTGCAGTTCTGATTATCCTTTGAAGTCTGTGTCTGTCTTGTTGGGTTGCAGAACCAAACCAGACAGTTATAGAGGTGCAGATGACAGACTCAATAATTCCTCTGTAGAACTGTATCAGCAGCTCCTTGGGCAGTTTGAGCTTCCTGAGTTGGCGCAGAAAGAACATTCTTTGTTGTGCTTTTTTGATTATGTTTTTGATGTTAGGTGACCATTTTAGGTCTTGAGATATGATAGAACCTAGAAATTTGAAGTTCTCTACTGTTGATATTGTGTTGGCTAGTATTGTAAGAGGTAATAGAATGGGAGGGTTTCTCCTAAAGTCTACAACCATTTCTACGGTTTTGAGTGTGTTCAGTTCCAGATTGTTCCGGTCGCACCACGAGGCTAGTTGTTCAACCTCCCGTCTGTATGCGGTTTAATCGTCTCGAATGAGACCAATCACTGTGGTATCATCTGCAAACTTCAGTAGTTTAACAGATGGATCGTTTGAGATACAGTCATTGGTATATAGAGAGAAGAGAAGTGGTGAGAGCACACAGCCTTGGGGGGGGGGCTCTGCTAATTGTACAGGTATCTGATGTGATTTTGCCTAGCTTCACCTGCTGCTTCCTTTCTGTTAGGAAGCTTGTGATCCACTTACAAGTGTGTTCAGGTACCGCTAGCTGATTTAGTTTAGTTAGAAGAATGTCCGGTATGATGGTATTGAATGCTGAACAAAAGTCTACAAAGAGGATTCTTGCGTAGGTCTTTGGAGATTCAAGATGTTGTAGGATGTAGTGCAGAGCCACATTAACAGCATCATCTGTCGATCTATTTGCTCAATATGCAAATTGCAGGGGGTCTTACAGTGGGTCCATGATGGTTTTCAAGTGGGACATCACTAGCCTTTCAAAGATTTTCATAACTATAGATGTTAGAGCAACTGGTCTTGATGGAGGACTTCTTCAGCACTGGGATGATAGTAGAGCATTTGAAGCAAGAAGGAACATGGCATATCTCTAGTGATTTGTTGAATATTTGGGTGAAGATGGGGGCCAATTGGTCAGCACAGACTTTTAAGCAAGAAGAAGTTATCGTGTCTGGGCCTGGTGCTCTTCCTGGCTTCTGTCTGTGAAATAGTGTTCTGCCCCCAGCTACGGCCCACAAAGAACACAGCACACACAAATTCTGTCCAAACCTTTGTTTACTAAATTAAAGACTACTAATGAGGTTTCTTAGTAGTCATCAAACAAAAATACAGTTTAAAGCAATCTTTGTTGAACACCGGCTGTTAATTCAACTTCATTAACAGCCAGCACGAGTCCATGAAATAATAAGTCAAGTCTGAGCAAACAGTCTTGGAGATATCAGGAAGCTTACAATGGTTGGCAAAATGCCTAGAAGCACTTTGCAGGAAGAATGCCAAGAGCAAGAACAAGAGCCGAGCAAACGTTTCAGAATTCCAGACACAAAGGCATATAAACGAATGTGTTGTTTCCTGCAAAGTGCTGCCTGCATCGTCATCCCTTAAATAGGCTAAGGGAGTGGCCAATTAGCCCCAAGCCTACTCCCGAGGAGACCTCCTCCTGAGGAACCATTTCTGCCTTTTCGCAGCTCTGCGTGCCCATGCATTAAGAATAGGCTCCTCCTCTTCTTCCTCATCACTGATGGGAGGTTCTGAAGGCCCTGGCTGAATCTCTGCCTCTGGCACCGAATCCTCGCCAGCCTCCTCACTGTCCGACTCGGGTGCCAGCTGCACAGGCCGCTAGCGCATCACCACATCAGCCTCTTGGGTGGGATCCGCTACCAACTGCATGGGCTGCTGGCGGGCCACAACAAATAGATCTTGCACTTCCTTTTCTGTGATCACCAGGGGTTGTGAACCCAATGGGATGGGGTCAGTTGTAGGAGGTTTGGTTATTGTTGGTGTGTCTGGGATGGAGGTTGTGGAGATAGGTGGCTGTAGTTTCCTTTCAAACCTGCAGTAGAACACGTTCAGGTCATCTGCTAGTTGCTGTTTTCCTTCAGCTTAGGAAGGAGGTTTGCTGTAACCGGTGATGTTTTTAAGAGTTTTCCACATGTTTGCTGGTTCATTTGTTGAGAACTGATTCCTTAGCTTTTCAGAGTAGCTTCTTTTTGCTGCTCTGATCTCCCTTGTTAATACATTTCTGGCCTGATTGTACAGTATTCTATCACCTTTTCTGTAGGCTTCTTCTTTGGAATGATGTAGCTGCTTAAGTTTAGCTGTGAACCAAGGTTTATTGTTACTGTATATTTGCAAGTTCCTGGTCGGTACACATAGGTCTTCACAGAAGCTGACATATGATGTTACAGTACCTGTGAGTTCATCCAGGTCTGCAGAGGTATCTGCAAAAATATTCCAGTCTGTGCAGTCAAAGCAAGCCTGTAGCTTTAACTTTTCCTCCTCAGTCCAAGTCCTCACTGATTTAATTGTTGGTTTCGCTAAGGGCGAAGCGACCATGAAGAAGCAGGAGGCGAGAGGAAGCACAGGCGGTGCTTAGCAGCCCGGATTCTGCTCCGCGCCTGCTCATGGCTTGGAAGTCTGGCAGGAAGGGAAGGGGAGGCGGCAGCTGGCCTGAAAACGGAGCCAGATCTGCGCCGCCGCTACTGCCTTCCTCCTCCCCCTAGTGCCGCTGCCACCCAGTAGGAGGGAGCCTAAAAGCTGAGTCGCTAGTCAGGCTCCCTCCCGAGATGGGGAGATTGGGAGCGTTGGCTTGGCCGCCCCCACCCCCCTTGTGTTTTAAAATGAGTCAGGCACGTGTGCTTGTGGAAGCAGCAGCAGCGACAAAGGTGGATAAGAAGAAGATGGGGCGCGCGAGGGAGGGTGAGGTGCGCATGAGCTGGCTGGTAGCTCTTGCCCTTCCCCCTGAAGCTGTCGGTGCTTTTCTGGGGTGGCGGGGCTGCGCACAAGGAATGCTGGGAGCCAGCTCAGGCGCACGGGGCAGCATTTGCTGGCTGGGCAGCTGGCTGTCCCACCCTCTGCTCCTTCCCGGCTTGGCTCTTTGCACCTCCACCATTTTTATTGAGCTCCCCCCAAAAAAAACCCGGACCCCAACGAACACCCGTTGTTTCAGCCAAAATGGAGTTTGCCTGTCACTCCCTCGCAGACTGACTCCAGCCCTGTTGGCGTCCCAGCCCCTTACCTTTGGCATGCCTTCATAGCTGCTCTGCCGGGCCCTTTCGGCTCTGGCGCCAGGAAACAGCAGACATCGCCTCGCTTCGTCCCTTTGGCGGGGCAGCCCGGCTCTGATACTCCGCCGCTCAGCACACGTGCACATCTTTTGGAGGAGGCTTTCCTGAAGCCTGGGGAGGGCAAAAATGGCCTCCCCCCTCTGGAAGGCCGAAAATCAGCTGGCAAGCGTGCGCATGCGCACTGGAGCTGATATAGGGCAACGCGTTGCATGCCCTCGGATATGGCACTGCGTGCCACTTGTGGCACGCGTGCCATAGGTTCGCCATCATAGGTATAAGGTATAAAAACAAATTTGGCTTTCTGCTCTCATGAATTTTACTTCTTCAAAATCCTTTAGTCATATATTTGAAATGATGTGTCTACCATTTCTGTTATTTATAAAGTTATATGTATGTAATGAGTTTCAAAAGTAAAATAATTTTACAGTTGGTGGTCGATAAAATACATAAAAGTTAGTCACAATAGTTTGCTCAGAAGTGTAAGATTTTATATATTTTATTTAGAAATAATTTGAGTCACGCAGGTCCCTTTTCTCTCTTCTGGGTTACAAATTTGTTAATAGAGAAAAATGGCTACCACAAGAAAAGCACCACAACAAGGAAGGATCATTTACAGAAGTTCAGCAAATAGCAGAAGGGATTAATCAAAACACTTTACAAAAAATGCTTAAGGAATTAGGGAATTGTGTTATTGCATCAGTTAAAGTAGTTGAAAAAAAGTTGATCACTTTAGAAAAAAGGTTGGAAGAGAAATAACTATGGAAAATAAGATTGGAGAATTCTGTAGAAAAAATAACTGCAGAACCTAAACAGAATAAAGAAAAATAGAAATTCTGGAAACTAAATAGAAATAAACAATGAGGAGATGGAAAGGATTTTAGATCATTCAGATAGTCCTCACTTACTATTCTTTCAGCAAACATTCCAAACTTTCTGAAGACTTTCCAAAGCATCACAAGAATGGCACATGCTGTTTGGAGAACAGTGTCGGGAAGAAGGCCTGGGGTGGCTAGCAGCTGCTTGCATAGAGTTAGATCAACTGCACCTCATCAGTAGTAGTAGAAAGACCAGTGAAGGTCAGCTGGACATGGCAGGGCTGCAGAACATAGGATGGTAGTGTAGCTAGGACTTTGCACAGTGAATCTGGGGTAGCTACATTACTACATTCACACTGATGGAAGAACAATGGTATCCCCACAGTGGAGGAGACTTCCAGGAGTTGTAGTGTACAGTTAGTCTTTGACTTCCAACAGGTCATGTGAGGTTACAATGGCACTGAAAAAGATAACTTATGGCCATTTTTCACATTTATGACTGCTGCAGCATCCCAATGGTCATGTGATAAAAATTCGGATACTTGGCAACTGGTTCATATTTAGTGTCCTGGGGTCATGTGATCAGCTTTTGTGACATTTGACAAGCAAAGTCAATGAGGAAGCCATTCACTTAACAACTGTTACTAACTTAACAACTGCAGTGATTAACTTAACAACTATGGCAAGAAAGTTCATAATATGGGGCAGATTCACTTACTAACTGTCTTTCTTAGCAACAGAAATTTTGGGCTCAATTGTGGTTATAAGTTGAGGACTACTTGTGACTGAGAAAGTGGAGCTGCCAACTATGACAAAGACCAAGGAACTAATGAACCTTGGTAATGCAGTGATGAAAGTGCAGTATTGCAGGCCAACTCTGCCCACAGACTGGAGGTCAATCCCATCAGGGCTCACTATTGACTCAGCCTTCCATCCTTCCAAGGTCAGTAAAATGAGGACCAAGATTGTGGGGGACAATATGCTGACACTGTAAACTGCTCAGAGTGCTGTAAAGCACAATGGGGTAGTATATCTAAGTGCTATTCCTATTGCCAATGACTAGACTGATTCCTTGGAACATCTCTGGATAAGGAGAAGAGATCACCCACATGTGCTCCAGACAGCTGTTCCTCATGAGACTGTGGGACAGCAGTTTTCCGTGAGTTTGAGGATCAGGAGAGGATAGGATTAGCCGTCTTCCTCATAACCATAGCAGATACTTTTAAAAGACACTAGGTTCGCAAATATCACTTTTTAAAAAAGTTTTTTATTTATAGTACAATTAAAAACAAACATACAGAAAAGACAAAGAAAACAAAACATGGACATGACGTAACATTCCAGTTTACACATTTTCATCGAGTTATTTCTCTTCCTAAATAAATTCTTTATCACTACATAAATATCTCTATTTTATGTACAATACTAAATCCATTTTCCTTATTTACTAGTGTAAAAATATATACATCTTCAACTTATCGCTAAGTCATAATCCCAACGTTCCTCTTTGATTCTCACTAATAATACAATTTATCCCAGATTTCAAAGTATTCTGATTCCTTTTTATCTTTTAGTTCCATCGTGAGTCTGTCCATTTCCACACAAGACAATATCTTATACAGTATCTCTTCCTCTATGAGGATTTCTATGTTTTTCCATTTTTGTGCAAAAACCAATCTAGCAGCAGTCAAAATATGTAACATTAAATATGTATATTGTTCCCTTTTCGTATTTATCTATAGTAATACCCAGTAAGAAGAGTTCTGGTTTTAATTCTATCTTTAACATTAATATTTCCTCTAACCATTGTTTTATTTCATTCCAAAATTCACGTGCTTTTGAGCATTCCCACCACGTGATACTATGTCCCTGGTATTGTTTTACACTTCCAGCACATTGGTGAGAGATTTGGGCCCATTTTAGCTAATCTCGTAGGTGGGAAATGCCATCTATAGAACATTGTATAAAGATTTTCCTTATATGAGGTGGCTAAGGTGAGTTTCCTGTTTCTATTCCATAATTCTTGCCAAATATTCAAGTCAATGCTATGTTCAAAATTCCTGCTCCATGATATCAGTTTCCTTAACTTGTTCCTCATATAACGCTTGTTCTAGAAGATAATGGTATATTTTTAAATCATTTTTTCTTCTGTCCCTAATAATATTTTGTCTAATTCTATTGGCTCTATTTTTATACCTGGGTCTTTTTTGTCTTTCCTGTATTTTGATTGTAATTGCAAATATGCCCACCATTCCAGATATATGCCTTCTTCCTGTAGATCTTTCCTTGACTTCAATTCTCCTCTCTCGTCTAATATATGTCTGTATGTTATTACTTTTCCTAGTTGTATAAATTTTGGGTGTATATACATTTCCAATGTTGATATCCAATTCGGGATTTGCATATAATTTTGTTGCTTAATTTTGACCCACACATCTATCAGCGCTCGTCTGATGTAGTGCCTCTGGAAGTACTGGTGAACCTTGTGTTTCTCTTCCCAAAGTATGGCGTGCCACTCAATCTGCAAATCATGGCCTTCCAATCTTAATAATCTTATTTTTCAGTTGTATCCAATCCCGTATCCATATCAATGTTGTAGCTTGATAATATTTTTCCCAATCTGGGAGTCTAAATCCCCCTCTTTCCTTCGAATCCTGTAATAATTTTAACTTGATCCTTGCTTTTTCCCCTTGCCAAATAAATTTGAGTATGATTTTATTTAAATTTCTGAAGAATTATTTGTCTAATTTAATCGGTATACATTGAAATAGGAATAGTATTTTAGGTAACACATTCATCTTGATTACTAAGATTCTTCCCATGAAGGAAAGCTGTAAATTTGTCCACCTATCCAAATCAAGTTTTATCTGTTCCATTAATTTATCATAGTTGTCTCTTTTAAGTGTGGCACACCTTGCTGTTAATTGCTTGTTAAGAATATGACTAAAATACAAGAAAAGGAATTAGTTGACAGATTAAATATACAGACGACAAAAAAAAGATATTTCGGGATGCAAATATCACTTTCTAATCACTTTGGAAATTGATCATTAACTACTTCTAAACCATTAAATACCTTCAGACCAACCAGTCTGAAAATGCTGGGTGAGTCTGCCTTCAATTCTAAATGGAAAAAAAAAGTTAATCATGAGCTTAAGAATTTAAAGTATCTAAAAATAAACAGCAAAAAACTAAATAAAATTTTATCTTAGAAAGCTATAAATGGACTAAGGAAATTAGAATATTGAAAATTTTACAGTAATTTTGAATTTTAAAAAGTGAACAGCTTCTCATAGGAAATAGATTCTATTTTGGGTTTTGCTGGACAAAACAAAATAATTTGATGATTAAAAAAAACTACACTAGTGGAGACAAAGATTTTAGGTAGAGGAAAGATTTACAACCTTGCTAAATGTTGCAAATTGTTCTAACAATGAAAATACTGAGATTTTTGAAGAATTGAATCAGAAAATTGTACCACAATATTAAAAATGTCCAACCTCCCTATACCATTTCAGACAAGTGGCTGTCCAATCTCTTCTTTAAAATCTCCAGTGATGTCTGCTTCCAAGGACAGACTATGTACAAAAGATGTTATTGAAGAAATGTCAGGTGTAGAACAAATTTTAGCTGATAACATAGAAGGGAAACCCTTTGGTGTAGTGGACCTGAAATCTGGTGAAAACGCTAGTGAATGCCGTCGTTCTGGAAGGCTCAGAACTCTGACATTCGCTAGCATTTTTCCCTCCAGAGGGATGAAAACGATGGTGTTCACTAAAATTCTAACAAACCCCCTCATTCGGAAAGGCCCAGAATATGATATTAGCTAGAGTTTTCACCAAATTTGAGGTTTGTTCCTCCAGATTGCTGGAGGATTCTCCCTCCTGCACAGAGGGGAGGGGAAATTCCCTTGGTGTGCTGGGGAAACATCTCAAACCCAATGTATCCTCTGCTTGCAACTTTACCTGCCAGTTTCCCCAGTGACATTCGGGGAAAACTGGCAGAGAAGATTGAAAATGGAGATCACAATTGCAAGGCACTTGACAACAAGTTGTAAATTTTTCTATCATTACAATTACATTTAACATTTTGTATATTACCTGAACTTTCTTGATTCTTTTAATACAGTGAGAGCATAGCAACATTCATTACTATTTATATAGTAATAAAATTATCATGTTTGTTTGACACTTTGTAACCTTCACTTGGATGAAACATTGCATCATAGGGCAAAAGTTTGTCAAGAAAGGTACCTCAAATGAGCTAACTTGTAGAATGCCGGATCCATTACTCCTGAGGGAATGAAATTTGAGGTTGTTTTTTTTTTTTTTTTTTTTTTTTGCTGCTCCAGCACCACCAGCACACTGCTGCAGTCAGCCACGGTGATGTGATTCTCATTTTCAATGTTCTCTGACAGCTTCCCATAAATTGATGGGGAACCCAGAAGGTCCTGATATGAATGTCGATGCAACAATGCTCCTTGCCATCTTCTCACTAGCAAAGTCCTTGCTTGTGGGAAGTTTGAAGGGAGAACATCAATGAAGAAATGGTTCACTCCTTCTGTGCTCACTCTCCATTTCTCCTCACCCACGTGGCAATAGCCACACCTGCATGCTGGGAAGAGGAGGAAGGAGGAAAGGGAGGAAGGAAGAGAGAGGGAAGGAAGGAAGGAACAGGGAGAAATGAAAGGGAAGAAAGTTAGGAAGGAAGGGGAGAAAGAAAGGAAGGGAAAAAGAGGAAAGAAGAAAAGGAAACAGGGAGAGAAGAGTAAGAGAAAGGAAGCCACTGTCTTGCCTATTGAAAAGGGAAAGCAAGGGAGAGAGGAAGACAGGAAGGAGGGGGAAAGGAATGAAGGAAGGGGGAGCAAAGGGGGGAAAGAGTGAGGAAGGAAGAGTGAGAATGGATGGATGGAAAGACATGGAGGGGGGGGAGCCAGGAAGGGAGAGAAGGAAGCAAGGACCAGGGGAGGGAGGAATGGAAGGAAGGAACGGAGGAGAAAGGGGGAAAGGAAGGAAGAGGGAGAGAAAGAGGATAGGCAAGAAAGAGGAAGAAAGAAGGAATAGGAGAAGGAAAGAGAAAGGGAGGGAAGAAAAAGGGGAGAGGAGGTGGGAAAGGAAGGAAGGTTCCTAATGCTCATTGCCAGCTTCCCACAAGGAAACAATGTAAAAGTCATCAGAAAGTTCAAAGTTTGGCTGCTTGTGGTTTACGTTTCTCTGTTTGGGTAAGGAAATATCTCTGAAATGATGAGCCAACAGGTCATGGATTATCTTGTTACTTTATACATTTGAAAATGTTTCTCAGGATTCTGAATCCCTCAGATTAATAATTCCCTCTATGAGGAAGATAGGCAAGCAAAAAATAAAAAAACAAAATTTGATTGGAATTCCTTGGTTTTTACCCATTCCTCTGCTTGCAACAGAATACCTTATGCCATCAGACTTGAAATTTTGGGCTTAGACAACTTAGAACTACGCCACCTTCGGTATGACCTAAGCGTAGTTCATAAAATTATCTGCTACAATGTCCTTCCTGTCAATGATTACTTCAGCTTTAACCAAAACAATACACGAGCACACAATAGAAGTAAACCGCTCCAAACTCGACTGCAGAAAATACGACTTCAGCAATAGAGTGGTCAATGCCTGGAATGCACTACCTGACTCTGTGGTTTCATCCCCAAACCCCAAAAATTTTAACCTTAGACTGTCTACTGTTGACCTCACCCCATTCCTAAGAGGTCTGTAAGGGGCATGCATAAGCGCACCAGTGTGCCTACCATCCCTGTACTAATGTTCCCTTTTATTCGTATTCATTTCATGTATTCAAATCATGTTTATATCTATATATGTTAATCTAATATGAGCTTGACAAATAAATAAATAAAATAAAAATTTTAACATCAAACATTAACATGCAAACTAAAATAAAGGAAAAAGGGAAGGAGAATAACAAAAGTGACAAAAATTATACAAATATAACTATAACAATAATGTCCTTGGACTTCTTTTAAGAGAGATAATATAAAGACCTCTCTAATTTTAAACAAATAACACCAATTTATAAAATATCTTAAAGTACTGTCAACATACTAAAATTCCCAATATACTTAAAATGTTTTTCTCTTAATTCCATCTAAAACATAAGAACATAGGAAATTAACGAGTGTAAATATTTTAAAAAACAATATTTCTCTAGTCAAACCTAATCTAACCTTCAAATCCCAAAGTCAAAGTAAAGATTCTTCTCTTTATTTTGTAAGAAATATAACAATAGTCTCCAGGCCACATGAAATTTAGACAAATTATCCCTGGTGTCAATTTTGCTATCTCAGCTCTTCACAATCCATTCTTACATTGTAGATATATGTTCTCTCTTCCATCTTTGGGCAAATAACAACCTTGTTGCCATTATCATATAAAAACAAAGTCTCATATTTTTTCACCATTTATCTGCCTCCCTGAAAAAAACTTCAGGTTTCAATATTATGTTCATTTTCAAAAATTTCTGAACCAACATTACCACCAAAGGTGGAAAAAAGTACTGTTACATAATATTGTAATCAATATTTTTAGCCCATTTGACAATACAATCTTTCACAAATTTATCTTCAAATTAAACTTCAACATTTTATATACTTTTGCAATAAGACGGTCATCATTACATAATTGTTCTTCAAACTCCATTTTTAGTCTGCAATTTTTTTATCTTTCTGACAATTGCAAATATGTAAACTAATGACAATTATGTTCCCTTATCATTTTTTCTTGAGTTTTAAGCCAGATCCACAACACAAACCAACAAATCGGCATATAGCATTCATAGTTAACTATCATTTCCTTTCTTTAAAAAAAAAGCTTCTTGAGAGACACCTATAAAGGCAATTTATGAAATAACCTTACTTTATGTCTGTTCCAAACGCAATATGGCATATCTTACAAAATAATTCTTAAATGCTACATTCACTTTTAATTTCTCAAGCCATAAGCAACTGTTCCACCCAAGTCTCAACTCAAGACCTTCCAGTTCCAGTAGCCTTTTATTTTTTAAAGTTGTCCAATCTTTTATCCAAACCAAACATCATGCCTCGAAATATAATTTCAGCCCAGGCAAAGCCAACTCCCCTCTCTTTTTAGAATCCTAAATCAACTTATATTTAATTTTTGGTCTTTTGCTTGCCACACGAAGTTAGAAATATCCTTTTGCCATTGTTTAAAAGATATGTCTGTTGTCATGATTGCTATAGTTTGAAATAAGAAACATTCTTGGTAAAATTTTGCAATATTTTTGCCACAGTTGTTAAGTGAATCTTGCAGATTCTTGGCTTCCCAGATTCGCTTAATGTCAGAAACTGACTGGGAAGGTTACAAATGGTGATCACATGACAGTGCAACTGTCATAAACATGATATTTGCCAAGCACCCAAATTTTGATCATATGATCATGGGGATACTGCAACAGTTATAAGTGTGAAGACTGATGTCACTTTTTTCAGTGACCTTGTAATTTCGAACAGTCGCTAAACAAATGTTTGTAAGTGGAGGACTATCTGTTCTTTAGTGTTGTTCACCATATCAGTTTGAAGTTAGAATCTCTTTCTTACTCCACACCTCTTTTGGAAAATTTCTTATTTTTCTGTGCCTTTTTATTTTTAATCTCATTGCAGATGTTGTAATACTGTTTGTTCTAAAAGTTCTCTGATATTCTTTGTTGAACCTCTTCCTGAGAACTTTGTCTTTCCTGGCTTTGGTTTCTCTTCCTGGCAATTTCCAGTTTATTCTGACACCCAGTTTGCTTTCTCCTGTTTCTGGATCTTTTGACAATCTCTTCGCATGCTTAACAGTTTATTTATTTCAGACAGATTAGAAATGCAATTCGCACATTGTCTCATTTTTGCACCGTTCATTTTTCTAACTTACAAAACACAACAGTACATAAATACCCAATATTATCTGTCAATTCAAGATCAATTCTATTCAGAGAAAGCCTATATTTATATCGTTTCGGGACAACTACAGTGAGGTATCGGCGGCAGCCACTTGAAGTATATTGCAGCGGTACAAACAGCAAGTGCACGACGAGTGGTGTGGCGTGCGCGAGGACAGCCCCCAACTCGCTCTCGCGAGCCACTAGCATAGCGGCAACTGTGGCAGCAACGACTGAATTGTCACCAGTCCCCCCCGCCCCCTCATCAGGGGGCCGCGAAGACAAGACACGAAGGCGCAGGAAGCCCCCAGGGCCACTGCCGGGCATGCGCGACGCCCCAGGAACATGGCGGAGGCGGCAGCGATAGCGTGAATCTTGGCGGCGGCGGCACCGCGCAGCTGACAGAAGGGCGAGCCGAGTCCCCGGCGTGCTACGAGACCGGGTCTTCCTCGTGTTCGGTGAGTGCCTCCGAGTTCCGAGCGTTTTTGCCTTCAGAGGGAGAAAAGCAGGCGGAGCTAGAGCCGCCTCCCCCCTTCGCCGCCTCTTTCTCTTCTCTCTGCTGCGGGATCTCCTGGGTCCCGCATTCTAAAACGCGAGCTGAGAAGGGAAAACGCTGGTGTCAGATCAGCAGTCATCCGCCACCTCTCGCCGAGTATTTGGTGTCTGCGGGGTCGGGGTGACTTGTTCCGGATACTCGTCCTTCACCTCCCCCAACCAGTCTTCTAGGCGACTGTCTCTTCTTCAGGTTTTCCCGAGCTGCCTCTTCTCGGCCTCTTGCACCCTCCCTTTGGGTCTTGGGGCAGTTTGGGGCGCGCGCTACCATCCCCTGTCCTTGGTTGTTTACTTTAATGGGCGGAGGGGATTTATAACCCCGCTTTCCCTTCCTCAACTAAATCTTCAGTTCCCTGATGATCAAAAGGTGAAGGGAGGAAAAAGAGGAAACATTGCAATCCTCTTTGAGGAGGGGCAGGAGGAGGTGCGAGAGGGGAACTCACCCCTGCATTTAGCCAGGGGGCATGGCAGGTCTCATTCCCTCCCGCTTTCGCGCTCTCTCTGGAAAGCCCTGCTACCGGTAGGTGGAGGCCGGCCGGAGAGCCGGTTCTGGACGGGCAGTTCTGCGCTTTGAATGCTGCGCGGTTTTATTTGAAAGGGGAGGAGAGAGGAGCGACTGACGCCTCCTGACCAGAGCTGAGCCAGCACAGCTGTCGCATTTAGCCCTAGCTACATTTGGTAACGATGCTGGCTTTTCTGGTGGGCATGCTGCTTAACAAGCATTTCACTTTAGTAGGGCGGGAATAATCGTCGACACTGAAGAAGAGGAAGGGGCAAAGGCGAGTTTCGGGCTAAACGCTCAAGGACTAAAGCTGTTCCCGGCAGTTCTGTGCTATTTTGACCCCCCCGCGCGCGTTTTGAATTGGCTCTTATTTTTTTGGCTTGCTTGGATGTGCTTTGACAGCGTAGATGTGGACACACCTCTTCGAGATGTAGTTTTCCTCTGGCTGAGTTCTCTCCTCCCTTTCCTCTTCTTTGGCATGAAGTACAGTACTGTATGCGAGTGAAGCCTAAAACTCACTTGTTCGTGGACCGGCTGTTGCTGCGGCAACTACTTTATCTTGCTTGGCCGGGCAAATAGGCACCCAAAGAATAGATGCGCTTTCTTTGCTTCTGGTAACCGATGAGTTGGGTGCGGTGTTTGCTGCTTCTCGTCTTGTAAATGAAGGTCAATCTTTCTCCGAAGTCAGTAAGGCTTGGCCTAAAGAGCCTTGAGGACGAGTGGAAGGTATATTAACAGAGAAACACGATGCTTCTCTAGTGCAAAATTGAGCCTAGAAATACTCTTCCGTGTAGGAACAAGAAATTCAGGAAATTTATTACTTTGGGTTTGTGTGTATGTTGGCCATAATAGACTTCTGATCCCATTCATTTCTTCCAAGAAACAGTTTCAACCTGTGTCTATTTTCTTTATGAATTTTGACCAAGGGGGCAATCTAGTGTCCCGGAAGCACGCTCAGTACAATTTATGATAGCTTACTTTTGAGTAAGCATGCAAAACATTACACTGTATGGTTTTAATACTGAAGATACCTACAGAGGAGCAAGCCCCATTGAGCACAGGGAGAAATATTTGTAAATAATAATACATAGAATCGCTTTTTGTGTCTGCAAATTACAGTAGCTAGTCTCCACTAAAATGTTTTTATTTTCCTTGCACAAAATCTTGAGTGCGTTTCTGAGTATGAAAGATTGTATGGATATCACTTTAAATAAAAATCTAATATTCTAATCTAAATCTAATTAAAAAAACAAAGATTTTTTTTTAAATGTAAAGGTTCAGTAAGGTTAATACAACATGTTTCAGTGAAATTGTAATTTAGATGAAAATCCATGTTATTTTGCCAGTAAGGTACACAGTGGTTGAGTTAGATCAATTGATCCTCATAATTTCTCTTGAGCTGCTAAAAAGAGTTTAGGGAAAACTTAAAAACATTTGTAATCAAAGTATTGATACAGTTTTTCTAAATCTTAATCCTATAAGAACATGGTCTGTCCAAGTTTGGGTCCTAAGCACCTTTATTTAATTTTTGTAAAGTTTGGATAACTTTTGAGGCTTAAACCTATTAAAGTACACATTAAATATGGTATTAAGGTAAAAGCAATATGTTTGGGATAAAGGCATAAAATAGCTTTTTTTACAGGTTTTTTTTAAAGGATAGGAAATAATATGGCTATGGAACTTAACTAATTCACTGTTGATATTTCAATTTTCCCTCCAGCTCTATAATGGTTGAATTACATACTAGTAATTAATTCTGCTATTGCAGCAATTTCTATGTTAAAGAAAGCATATTTCCATTTATTCGTATCCATGCAGTTTGCTGCTATAATATTCCAGTAGTGATGTGTTTAGAAGAAAGCAAATCAATGCAAAGTAATGAACTCTTTGATCTATAGTTTAGCTGTGAAAAATGAGTAGAAATCACACAAGATGAAAAGATACCTGAGTTTTGTGGACCTGCAAGTATGACTTGCCCAAGTCCATTCAGTTTTCTTATATATGTTTGCATACAGTATACATGGCTGATTGAGGGGAAGATAAGTTATATGGAGTTAATTACTGTATTTTCCCCCTTTACTTGCTTATCCTTTTGCAGGTAGTACAAAAGAGAATCTTCATTCAGACAAAGTTTGAAAGTATATTTTAAAACTCAGTACTTAACATAGTGATCAAACTATGATGGGACAAAACATGTTTATGTCATTGGGATAATTACTGTTACTATTAAAATGTCTGCAATTGGAGTGCAAGAATTTTAAATATTTAGGGGTGAGTTAGTGCTAAATTTATTCCATTCTTGTAAGAGTGTTATATTCAAGTTACACATCTGCTTAGGTATATCAACTGCAGTATCTGCTTGTAATAAAGTAAACCTGACTTTATTTTAGGTTTGTGAAAAACTTTTTAAAGAATAAGCAAAGACAAGGAGTTATATTACAAGATGAAACAACATCCTAAAGATTTAGGATATACAAATTATAATTTGGCCTGCAATAATTGATACATTATTATTTTTTGTCTATTGTAGCTTGTCTTTAAAAATTGTTTCATTTTAACACATCTAGGAATGTTTAGTTTAGTAGTTATATTTTTCTCCAATAAAAATATTTTATACACAGTTTATAAATATTTCTTTGCTTATATAAAATGCATGTAAGAGAAAATTAGTTTCAAAAGACTGCAACTTTAATTCTAACTAAATTTATATGGTTGGATTGATGGTGCTCTTTATGTAGAAAATTGTTGTTTAAAAAGTTTAAAATTTATGATATGAAGCACTATCATGAAAATGGTTAAATGAAAGATCTAGAGCAGTGGTTCCCAACCTTTCTAATGCCGCGACCCCTTAATATAGTTCCTCATGTTGTGGTGACCCCCAACCATAAAATTATTTTTGTTGCTACTTCATAACTGTAATTTTGCTACTGTTATGAATCGTAATGTAAATATCTAATATGCAGGATGTATTTTCATTGTTACAAATTGAACATAATTAAATCATGGCGATTAATCACAAAAACTATGTAATTATGCCAGATCAGAAATTCTCGGGCCAGTCTTTGCAAGAGCACAAGGAATATCATCTTCCACAACAAACGCCTCTCACCGAATGGCACCTCTCCCGACCAATCGGAGGGCTCGGGCGAGTTAAGCCGATATGGCCAGGCTTGTGGCAGAGGGGGGGCTGAGGATGCTGGGGCGACCCCTGGGAAATGGTCGTTCGACCCCCAAAGGGGTCCCGACCCCCAGGTTGGGAACCACTGATCTAGAGCTTTTTGAAAGCAACAGATGTAAATGTATATTGGGTTTGTCCTTCAGAAAAAATATTCCTAGTCTCAGAGCAATATAAAAACTGTCTCACTTCTAGTTTAAATAGTACATGACTATTCAAACTATTACATGATTCAAGCTATTACGTACTGTAGCATGTGGGAAAAGGTGACAATTGTGCTTGAGCCCTGCAATTAAGGGCTTTTTTTCCTAGAGTGTTTTATTAGTAAAGCAATTTCTGTTTACTGAATTGGAATTGCAACAAACAATTTTGAGATTTTAATTTGATTTGATTTAATTTGCTAAGGACAACAAACTCCAAAAAGACTCTTAAAGTACAGATGTAAAATTCTAGTCAGTGTAAATGTATTTATAAAATTATCCTCCTCTAAAGTAACTTTTTGGAAGCCATAGGTAAGAGTGATTTCATCACTACAAATCAGTGAATACCATGGCAAAAAAGCCATGGTATGATTTGTTCAAATTCTGTGCATTGTACCATTCACAAAGTAGTTTAGTTGTAATTCTGAATAAATGTTACTTCTTTTCTTGGTCTGTAGAATGCTCCTTCTAATCGTGTTCTTTAAAATCACTGTAATTTAGAATACAAAAATTATATGAATGGAAAAAGATTATGGGTACACATATTTTCAACTTTTTAAAAAATTACATATCAATAAATAAAATAATAGCAATGTCATTAATTTTTCTAATTACCAAAATCATTTTGCTTGAGATGAATTTTTCTGTAAATTGCTGCAATTGAATTTATAGTCAACTGTATAAATAACCACTTCAGCTTCCAGTGTGAAATATAACATTTGATAATTAAAGTAGTAATCCGTCACATTTTTAAAATGATATCTAATGCTTATTATTCTATCATTAAAATTTCTTGCCTGCACTCCTTCCTCCATGTACTGAGATATATGTTAATAGGCTAATTTAAGATATTACAAATTTAAAATTAATAGTTTAGCTAGTATTTTGCTTTTTATTCCTCAGTCACAACAAGTTTTAAATCATTTATCAATCTGGAATGAGGCAAAATAAATCCTACCTTATAAACCTATGAAGCTGACTCAATTACTTAACTCATATAAAGGCACATAGCTCTTTAAAATATAGCAGTGGTCAAATTTCCTCTTTGATAATTTTGAAATCTTGAATTTAGACTAGAACAGTTTATACAGTTATTCTATGTTATTCTATATTATTAGAGATGGATTTATTTGATTAAAATTGTATTTTCAGGTTGACATTTTATGATTGTTCTCTCTTCTGGCAATTAAGGGTAAAAATACCCTTGGCAATACATGGCCCCAGTATGTGACGTTGTGGCAATTTGTAAACAAAGCCCAAAGAGATGTATTTAATAATGTATTAGATTTTTAATGAATAAATGAGAAGGGAAAGGAAATAGCAACATGAATTGATGGAGTTAGAGACCAGTCATTGCAGGATGCTAAGATGTCTGACTGCCTTCGCAGTCTTTATTGCTTTTATACAGTTTTCCAAGCAACAAAAGGTAACAAAGAGCAACAGCATTTTATTGGTGAATTCTCCTCGCCAATCCTTAAGAACATTCTGTTGATACAAACTAGATGAGATCATGTATCAGCCAGGGATAGTGTCCTACATCATCCTGGCGATGTGAACTGGGTGAGATCATGTAGGTATTCGAGGCATGCTTGAGGTAGGCAGTTTGCTGCACACAACCTCTACATGACCTCTATCTCTACATCTCACTCTTTTTTGTTTTGTTAGACAATGCATCATCGTAAGAGGGGTTAGTGAAAGGGTCATAATCAGGAGAGGAGCATCCTTGCAATTGCTTATACAGGGCATAAACCTGACCCTGAGGCAATGTGGGAGGGGGTTTGGGGCAAGACTACTAACCAGAGCATACAAAACATTCGCCAGACCAATCCTCGAATATAGCTCACCTGTCTGGAACCCACACCGCATATCGGACATAAATACATTAGAAAGTGTCCAGAGATACTTTACAAGAAGAGTCCTCCACTCCTCTACTCGCAACAGAATACCTTACGCAACCAGACTTGAAATCCTGGGCTTAGAAAGCTTAGAACTACGCCGCCTTCGGCACGACCTAAGCATAGCTCATAAAATTATCTGCTACAACGTCCTTCCTGTCAACGACTACTTCAGCTTCAACCACAACAATACACGAGCACACAACAGATACAAACTCAAAGTGAACCGCTCCAAACTTGACTGTAGAAAATACGACTTTAGCAACAGAGTGGTAAATGCCTGGAACTCACTACCTGACATTGTGGTTTCGTCACCAAACCCCCAAAACTTTACCCTTCGACTGTCCACTGTTGACCTCACCCGATTCCTAAGAGGTCAGTAAGGGGCGTGCATAAGTGCACCAGTGTGCCTACCGTCCCTGTCCTAATGTTCCCTCTTATCAGTAATCATCTTATGTGTATAAACAATGTTATATCTATGTATATTACCAACACGTACTTGACAAAAATAAATACATAAATACATAAATAAAATAAGAAAGCTGTGATACATATATTGCAAAAGGAAGACATTAAACAAAGCAGCACCCAACAACCAAAATAACACAAATAATGACTAAAAAACGTAGGACATTTCCCAATAAGCCTGCGGGCAACCAAGCCCAAAGCCCTTCCCACCAAGATCCTAAAGTATCAATTTTCAAATCGGAGGCCAAATTGTTTAAAATATTGAGCTGGTGCTGGATACTCATCCGAAGTGTTGAAGCAACACATTCCGTCAAAACTTTCACAACCCAAATGTTGACACAAAAGCAAATAATCAACAGCAGCACGATTTTGTAAAATAGCCTTTCTCAAAGCTTACAGCTCATGGTTGATTGCTGAAATAGCTGAAGAAATAGTATTAATTGTTTTTGCTAAATTACACGGAACAGCATTAATGTTAAGGTGAGCACAAGCAGCAAGTGCTGGCACACCCACTATAGACACAGCCAGCGCTACATATTCCGCTTTATTAAGTAAGGCTGCTTCGGAGTCACAAGTGCTATCTAGTAAGACCCCACGCTGAGAACGGCTTGAGTAAATTTGTTGTTTAGAAAGCAAAACAGGAATCAGCCGGCTGAGGCAACACTGCGCTTCACTAATATTAATATAATAATAACAGAGTTGGAAGGGACCTTGGAGGTCTTCTAGTCCAACCCCCTGCTTAGGCAGGAAACCCTATACTACTTCAGACAAATGGCTATCCAACATCTTCTTAAAAATGATTAATTGTTCTAACTGTCAGGAAATTTCTCCTTAGTTCTAAGTTACCGTATTTTTCGGAGTATAGGACGCACCTTTTTACTCCCAAAAAGGGGGTCAAAAAGTGGGTGCGTCTTATACACCGAATACAGCCCTATTCACCCTGCCCGAAGCCCGCCTGAGGAGCCGCTGCTGCCCGCTGCCCACGCCGCCGCCGAAATCCACCCTGCCCAAAGCCTGCCCGAAGCCCGCCTGAGGAGCCGCCGCACCGCTGCCCCCACCGCCACCAAAATCCACCCTGCCCGAAGCCCGCCTGAGGAGCCGCTACTGCCCGCTGCCCCCACCGCCGCCGAAATGCACCCTGCCCAAAGCCGTCGCGCCGCTGCCCCCACCGCCGCCAAAATCCACCTTGCCCGAAGCCTGCATGAAGCCCGCCTGAGGAACCGCTACTGCCCGCTGCCCCCACCGCCGCCGAAATGCACCCTGCCCAAAGCCTGCCCAAAGCCCGCCTGAGGAGCCGCCGCGCCGCTGCCCCCACCGCCGCCAAAATCCACCCTGCCCGAAGCCTGCCTGAAGCCCGCCTGAGGAGCCGCTACTGCCCGCTGCCCCCACCGCCGCCGAAATGCACCCTGCCCAAAGCCTGCCCGAAGCCCGCCTGAGGAGCTGCCGCACCGCTGCCCCCACCGCCGCCAAAATCCACCCTGCCCGAAGCCTGCCTGAAGCCCGCCTGAGGAGCTGCTACTGCCCGCTGCCCCCACCGCCGCCGAAATCCACCCTGCCCAAAGCCGTCGCGCCGCTGCCCCACCACCGCCAAAATCCACCCTGCCCGAAGGCTGCCCGAAGCCGCTGCCCCCACCGCCTGAGGAGCCGCTGCTGCCCGCTGCCCCCACCGCCGCCGAAATCCACCCTGCCCGAAGCCTGCCACCCGAGGAGCCGTTGCTGTTCAAAGAGAGCCGACAGTTTTAAAAAGGTTTTTTTTAAAGGATTTTTTTAAGGTTGCTAAGTGGAGGAGAAATTATGGGAGTTGAAGTCCACAAGTTTGAAGATCCTTGCACCCCCTTGGCAAGTTTAAAACTTGTGGACTTCAACTCCCAGAATTCCTCCTCCAATCATGCTAGCTCAGGAATTGGAGTTGAAGTCCACAAGTCTTAAAGCTGTCAAGTTTGAAGAGCCCTGGGTTAGGGGTTAGGGGTGCAAGGGTCTTCAAACTTGGCAAGTTTAAGACTTGTGGATTTCAACTCCCATTCCTGAGCTAGCATGACTGGAGGAGGAATTCTGGGAGTTGAAGTCCACAAGTCTTAAAGCTGTCAAGTTTGAAGTTTGTAAAAAGTGTACATGGTTGTAAAAATTGTACATGGTTGTAAAAAGTATTCTGCTACACTGGTATTTTATTAAATAATATATTACTACACCATTTGGTTCAGAATACTTTTTTCCTTGTTTTCCTCCTCTAAAATCTAGGTGCGTCCTATATTCCGGTGCGTCCTATACTCCGAAAAATACGGTACTTCTCTCGTTTAGTTTCCACCCATTACTTCTTGTTCTACCTTCAGGTGCTTTGGAGAATAGTTTGACTCCCTCTTCTTTGTGGCAACCCCTGAGATATTGGAACACTGCTATCATGTCTCCCCTGATCCTTCTTTTCATTAAACTAGACATACCCAGTTCCTGCAACCGTTCTTCATATGTTTTAGCCTCCAGTCCCCTAATCATCTTTGTTGCTCTTCTCTACACTCTTTCCAGAGTCTCAACATCCTTTCTACATCGTGGCGACCAAAACTGAATGCAGTATTCCAAGTGTTGCCTTACCAAGGCATTATAAAATGGTATTAACACTTCGCGTGATCTTGATTATCCCTCTGTTAATGCAGCCTAGAACTGTGTTGGCTTTTTTGGCAGCTGCTGCACACTGCTGGCTCATATTTAAATGGCTGTCCACTAGGACTCCAAGATCCCTCTCACAGTTACTACTGTTGAGCAAGGTACCACATATACTGTACCTGTGCATTTTGTTTTTCTTGCCTAAATGTAGAACCTTACTTTTTTCACCATTGAATTTCATTTTGTTTGATAGCGCCCAATGTTCAAGCCTGTCAAGATCCTTCTGTATCTTGAGCCTATCTTCTGGAGAGTTGGCTATTCCTGCCAGTTTGGTGTCATCTGCAAATTTGATGAGTTCCCCATCTATCCCCTCATCCAAGTCATTGATGAAGATGTTGAAGAGTACTGGGCCTAAAACAGAGCCTTGGGGTACTCCATTGCATACTTCCCTCCATGTAGATGCAGTTCCATTGAGCACTACTCGTTGAGTGCGGTTGGTCAGCCAGTTTTGAATCCATCTGGTGGTGTTGCTGTCTAACCCACATTTTTCTACTTTATCTAGTAATAGGTTATGGTCTACTTTATCAAATGCCTTACTGAAGTCCAAGTAAACTATATTGACAGCATTCCCCTGGTCCACTAATTTTGTCACTTTGTCAAAGAATGCAATAAGATTAGTCTGGCATGATCTGTTTTTGACAAACCCATGTTGGCTTTTGGTTATTACTTTGTTTGCTTCTAGGTGTTCGTTGATTCGTTGCTTGATTATCTTTTCCAGAATCTTCCTTAGTATTGAGGTCAGGCTGATAGGTCTGTAGTTTCCTGGATCTATTTTTTCCCTTTTTTGAAGATGGAAACTACATCAGCTCTTTTCCAGTCCTCTGGCAGTTCCCCGGTGCTCCAGGATCTTTGAAAGATATAGTTCAGTGGTTCTGAGATCTCGTCTCAGAAGGAATATAATTAAAAGCAGGAATATAATTAAAAGTTTCTTGACCACATGTAAAAAACCATCCTTGTGGTAGCCAAACATGGGCAAAATTAAAGGAAGTCTCCTCAAACATGGAGCAAGCACAGCAGCATATCCTTGTCCCCACGTTATCAGAGGGACCGACCCCAACCATGTTTTATCTGGTAATGCCCGATAATATACTAAAGGGGGAGGCAAGCTTGCTTTCTGTTGAAAGTGTCTCTGATAAGCAGTCAAACTTTGAATGAAAACATTCAATTGATTTAAGGTAAATAATACTTTTTTAACCTGTTGTGTTACCCACAACAAATTAGGTACTCAAGAGCCCTCTTTTTTTATTTGTTTGTGGAGGCAGTCCTTAAAGGACCAATTAGTACTCTCCACTATGGCTTGACCCATGGAATTATAGGGGAGACCATGAGTAAGAACAATATTCCAGGTTGTACAAAAGTGCAAAAAGGCTGATGAAGAATAGGCTGGCCCGTTATCAGTTTTTAAAGAAGAGGGCTTGCCCATGGATGTGATGGCCGAAAAAAGATGAGAAATAGCATGATTAGCTGTTTCCCCTCGTTGAGGCGTGGCCCAAAGCGCTCCTGAATCATTATCAATACATAAATGAATATACTTACAGGGAGCCAAAGAGGGAACATGAGTAACATCCATTTGCCATAGTTGATTAGAGGTGAAACCATGGGGATTAACTCCCATGTCCCCCAAGGGGGATGCCCCAGAACATTGGGGAAAGGGTGAAACAATCTGCTTGGCTTGGTCAAGTGGAATATGGCAAGCTTGTGCCAACCCCCTAGCGTTTTGATGGAGAAAAGAGTGACATAAAAAAGGATCTGAAAATAAAGTGGGTAAAACATGAACAGCAGCATCAGCATGACTATTGCCTTCGGAAAGAGGGCCAGGAAGGGACGAGTGACTGCGTATGTGAGAAACAAAGTATAAATGTTTCCGATCTTGTAACAGCTGCTGTAAAGTTAAAAACAGAGCCATGACATTGGAGTCAATCCTGGTTGTGATATAAGCACCTGGAAGATTAAAAATAAGTTGACACACATAATGAGAGTCAGAAATTAAATTAAAAGGTTGTTGAGAAAAGGTGTGGAAAGCTAAAATAGGAGCAGACAATTCTGAGCGTTGTGGTGAAGATTGCACTGCAGTGTAAGATATTTTCCAGGTATCATCATGAGGATCCTTATAAGCAATCGCTCCTCTCGTTCGCCCTCCATCGGAGAAAACAGTAGGAGCCTGCAACAATGGAGAAGGAGAAAGCAGTGGGCGGACAGGAAAGGAAGAAGTCATTAAGCAAGCAAACTGAGGATCTTTAGGCAAATGATATGCAATACAGCCTACATAATCAGCTAAAGCACACTGAAGAGATAAGTTATTCTGAAAATAAAATTGAAAATCAGATTTAGGGAGGGGAAGAACAATATTCATTAAATCGGTCCCATTTCTTTGGCAAGCTCAAGTGCGTCCTAAAGTTATTATTTCAGCACCGGCCTGGATAAATGGCAAAACATTTTGGGATGGGGTATGGGGTAAATAAAGCCATTCAATACAATATACTTTCTGCGACTCTAATACAGCTAATACTCCCATAGACAACTTACTAGTAGGGAATATCGGAAGAGTTAACTGACAATCTTTATGAGGAATATGATCCACAAACTGAGTGCTCAAGATGTCATTAATTTGCTCAATCGTGGCAAGTGCTACAGGCAGAACTATAATGAGATCTCCAGATTATTTTCCTTTAGTCAATAAGTCAAATAATGGACTAAGTAAATGTGTAGGTAAAGAAAAATATAGGCGAACCCAATTGAGGGTGCCTAACAATTTCTGTAAATTGACCAAAGAAATAACTTTAGGTAAACTCAAGTGAGGAAAAACTGGAGCAGAATAAGATTGCAACATTTTATGCACTAAATAAAGATAGGGAGAGTGCAGCTGTATCTTTTCCGGGGCAATCTGCAATCCATAAATACTTAAATCATTTTGTATTTCAGAAAGCCAATTAGGTTGTATCTTTGGGGCTCCAATTAAAATATCCATATAATGATATACCAAAGCCAATGGATAACGTTTGTGAAAAGGGGCTAATGCTGCAGCGACATAAAGCTGACATAATGTGGGACTATTCAACATTCCCTGCAGTAAAACTGTCCAGTGATAACGTTTAGTAGGTTCTGAATGATTCACTGCAGGCACAGTTAATGCAAACTTTTCCTGATCAGGGGGGCATAGAGGAATAGAAAAAAAACAATCCTTTAAATCAATTACCATTACCTTATGATCTTGGGGAATCAAATTAGGACTGGGCGTTCCGCACTGTAAAGGGCCCATAGGTTGAATACATGAATTAATGGCACATAGATCGTGCAAAAAATGCCACTTGCCACTTTTCTTTTTTATGAGAAAAATGGGGGTATTCCATGGACACAACATGACCAGCAAGCAGCTGATCTTTAACCAGCTGGTGGAGAGCCATCAATTTTTCGTGTGGCATGGGCCATTGATTTAATCCACATTGGCTCTTTAACCAGTCAAGTCAATGGGAGGGCAGAAGTGTCAGTCTTCCAAAGTGAGGGTGGCACCCAATTTACTAAGGAGGTCGCGTCCCCAAAGGCTGACATGAATATCCAATATAAACAGGCGGACCTGAATAACCAAATCTGAGGCAAATGGGCTGAAAGAAATCGCACACTTTGATGACCCCCACACCCCCCACACTTGGACAGGGCTCCGGTTGGCCAGGTGTCAGGCCACTGCTTGGCAGAGATCACTGAAACATCTGCTCCAGTGTTCAAAATTCCCTCAAAGGGCTTACCCTGCAGCACAATGATCTGATGGGGCTATTGAAATGTGATCGGAGTAGTGATTGCAGCTATGACGGAAGTGGCCGGGTTAGTAGAACCGAAGCCTCCTTCCCCTCTCTCTTTTGGCTCTCCCCCTACTGGGACAAAATAAGGCAAATGCAGGAGTTGAGCAGGACTAGTATAAATGGGCAAAATTTGGGGCAAATTGGTTCACAATTGAACATAAATAATTCCAGTATAGTCCGAATCTATCACCCCGAGAATAACAAAAATATCTTTTTTACCCATACTTGACCACGGAAGGACAAGCCCTACATAATTTTGTGGTAGGGGGCCTGATAATTGGGATGGAACTATTTGAACCTCCCCAGGGAATTTAAAATTCACTTCCTCCTGCAGTATCAAATCAATACCGGCACATAGATCGTGCAAAAAATGCCACTTGCCACTTTTCTTTTTTATGAGAAAAACAGGGGTATTCCATGGACACAACATGACCAGCAAGCAGCTGATCTTTAACCAGCTGGTGGAGAGCCATCAATTTTTCGTGTGGCATGGACCATTGATTTAATCCACATTGGCTCTTTAACCAGTCAAGTCAATGGGAGGGCAGAAGTGTCAGTCTTCCAAAGTGAGGGTGGCACCCAATTTACTAAGGAGGTCGTGTCCCCAAAGGCTGACATGAATATCCAATATAAACAGGCGGACCTGAATAACCAAATCTGAGGCAAATGGGCTGAAAGAAATCGCACACTTTGATGACCCCCACCCCCCACACTTGGACAGGGCTCAGTTGGCCAGGTGTCAGGCCACTGCTTGGCAGAGATCACTGAAACATCTGTTCCAGTGTTCAAAATTCCCTCAAAGGGCTTACCCTGCAGCACAATGATCTGATGGGGCTATTGAAATGTGATCGGAGTAGTGATTGCAGCTATGACGGAAGTGGCCGGGTTAGTAGAACCGAAGCCTCCTTCCCCTCTCTCTTTTGGCTCTCCCCCTACTGGGACAAAATAAGGCAAATGCAGGAGTTGAGCAGGACTAGTATAAATGGGCAAAATTTGGGGCAAATTGGTTCACAATTGAACATAAATAATTCCAGTATAGTCCGAATCTATCACCCCGAGAATAACAAAAATATCTTTTTTACCCATACTTGACCACGGAAGGACAAGCTACATAATTTTGTGGTAGGGGGCCTGATAATTGGGATGGAACTATTTGAACCTCCCCAGGGAATTTAAAATTCACTTCCTCCTGCAGTATCAAATCAATACCGGCACTACCTCTTGTAGACGCAGGAGTATTTTCTATTGTTGGTTTGTTATCTCTGTTTGGACTGGGGCCAAAGACCGGCCCGGTCGGCCATTTCCCGACCTACAATCACTTGCCCAGTGATAACCCTTCTGACACTTTGGGCATTTTGTTTTCGGTTTCGACCCCTGATGGAAAGGAGAGCATGTGAGAAAAATAATTAAGCAGGAATCCAGATTAAGAACAACATAAACAGATTTATTATTTCTTTGATCAAAGGTCCCCATACTTGGACAGAAGACAGAACTTCTGACACAAATAGAAGCAAAGGCCATTATCCAGAAACATGGATTTATACAGAACATGACTCCACCTTACTCCTCCCATTCTCCTCACGTCATATCGTCCAACCTCCCATTATGTAACATCCCAACACAGTGTTTACAACCTAGGAAAAACCCAGAACATATCCATCATCCTGACAGCTCCACACTTCCTCTCTCTCTGAGCATTCTCATGAGCTCATTTCCTACAAAAGAGAAAAACATTTCCGTATCATCACTTCCTCTCTTCTTCATTCCCAGAAAATGGTAAAAACATATCCTGTGTAAAAGCTGACATACATAAAATACATTTTGTTATACAATATGATTTACAAATAGATTCAAAATGGTTATGCTATGGCTCTTATTAGATGTCTTATTTAACAAGAATAAATTCATATTTCTCACAGAGCAAGATGCTGAAGACATACCCCCCCCCCCCGGATTTCTACATTCCCTTTCAAAATGACCAGGTTTGCCACAGTTATAACACTTTCCTTGAGGCTTGCTGCCTTGTAATAAAGCAGCTGCCAATATATCGGTTTGGTAAGAAGCTGTTCCTATATCTTGACACGCTTTAATCATATCTGCCAAATCAGGATTTTCCCCCAGACCAATAATTGCCCTCCGACATTCAGAAGTAGCGTTGTCTTTTGCCAGCCTCATCAACAATTCCTGCTGAGCTTCAGGATTATCTATCTGCCGCCGTAATGCATCCTGTAGTCTGTTAATAAAATCAGGATACGGCTCAGTAGCCTTCTGCCTGATATTAGAGAAAGCTTGATGAGGCTTGCCAGAAACAGGCACCTTTCCAAATGCTCGATAGGCGCATTCAGAAGAAACCTGTAAAGTGACAGCCGGTAGAACAATCTGGGCATCAACTGGAACAAAGGGGCCAGACCCGTACAATTGATCAGGAATGAACCTCCCTCCCCCCGAATGAAGGGCACGCACAGCACATTGGTGTTTAAATTCGCTGTCCCAAACTACATTATGTGCTGGAGTAAGCAACATGCAAAAGATAGTTTTCCAATCTTCAGGTACTAAAATATGATTTCCCATAGTGGCTTCCAGCATTCCCTGCACATAGGTACTTCCCAACCCAATGTCTCTAATTCCTTTTCTAAGTTCCGTTAAAATTGCATAAGACAAAGGGCGATATTCCACTATTTGAGCTCCATTCTGAGCTATTTGTCCCGTGGCATGTACTGGACAAACAGAAAACATATCGGTAATTTCTTCTATATTCTCCCCCCCCCCTTGTCTAATTGTTCCTCTAATATTTGCCTTATGGGGGTGTACAATGGCCATGGAGAAGCAAAAAAATTAACCTCTCCAGGAGGAGCTGAAGGTCCAATTGGAGATGATTTCGGGGTGACAATTTTTATCTGATCATAATCAGGCTGGTAGTTAATTGTTGTCCTGCCAAAGCATCAGAGCCAAATTTTCCCCCTGCTTGGCGGCATTGATACCATCGGTGTAATATCTGTACTGGAGCCCGGGGTTCAAGATGTAAAGTATGCCCTATCTTTATCCAATCCCATAAACGGAGTGTCCCGCGCTCCAGATACCAGGGACAGTGTTTCCCTACCTTCTCAGCCAGCTTCCTTATATCTGCCTCAGGCACTGCCACACCTGACATGTAACAGGAATCGGAGTTCCTGTACATGCTTCTGCTGGTGTTGAGATAGATTGCAACCCATACTTACCAGTGAGGGGTCCTGAAGGACGAAGGTGCATCTAGGGGTCTGTTCCAGATGATGGTAAGTATGTTGGCTGTTGCTCCCCATGGGGGGGTGAGGGCCCCCCACCCTGGGCACCAGATGATGGAGTTAGAGACCAGTCATTGCAGGATGCCAAGATGTCTGACTGCCTTCGCAGTGTTTATTGCTTTTATACAGTTTTCCAAGCAACAAAAGGTAACAAAGAGCAACAGCATTTTATTGGTGAATTCTCCTCGCCAATCCTTAAGAACATCCTGTTGATATAAACTAGATGAGATCAGGTACCAGCCAGGGATAGTGTCCTACATCATCCTGGCGATGTGAACTGGGTGAGATCATGTAGGTATTCGAGGCATGCTTGAGGTAGGCAGTTTGCTGCACACAACCTCTACATGACCTCTATCTCTACAATGAATAATTAATGCTATGTTGTAGATGCACTGACATGTAATTATTATTTATAGTAAATATAAATCAGAATAGTGCTTTTTTATGTTGAATCTGAAATGGAAAATTCTGTTTGGAAGAGAAATTAATCCCCATCTTTGGAAAATTTGTATCTCCAATATATTATGAGGCAGGTACATTTTTGCCCATTGTACTTTATTTTAGGAAGTTGTTACATAAATGATTTCCTAATCTTCAGCATTAGATCTAGAATTTTGGATGGATTTGTGGGCTGAATTTTATAGGCTATGAAATAGGTTATTGGCAATGTTTATTGCCAATCCTTTCCTTTGGATGGGGTTTCTCTGTTAGCTGACAATCTTGTCTCTGTCTAGATGCTCACTTGTCTGAAATGCTGGAATTCTTTTTATGTTTTTCCAGCAAGCACTTCAGTGGCTTAGAGAGATATAATCACTATTGAACTGGAATCTTTATTACAGGAGCAAGTGTAATCTGCTGCTGGCTAGAAAAGCAACAATAGAAAGATAAACACAAGAGGTTTAAAGTTGACTGATCATAAACAGGATGACTTGGATCACATTTCAGTTGTAAGATAGCTTTGAAATCTGTTTGTCAACAGCTTTTTGTAGTAGCTCCTATTTCCTTTTATTGAAATGGATTTTCATTTGTTGAATTAATTTCATAGAAAAGTGTGCTTTATTATTTGTATATTTTTACAAATATTCTCATGTTATCATTTTTACACGTGAACTTTTGAAATTAAAAATACATACATACATACATTAATGTTTACTCCTGTATTTGCTCAGACATAATCATCCTAGGGAATTTCATTTTTTGAGAAGAAATGATTTTTATTACAACCTGTATACAATGTACTTCAATTTTAAAGGTTGTCAAAATGACATTTAAAATTTAGATTTTTTTCCTAAGTGTGTTCCTAAGTGTGAAGGTTGAAAGTTTGTGCCATCATGAAGAGTAAATATTCTTATTCATTTTATTATGCCAGTAAGCGTAATAACCAAATTAAAAATTTCAAGTTTCATATTTTAACTATTCTAGCTGATTCTCAAATATTTTATGAGGATTAATTTGGTCAGATTTTAGTTTTCTAAATGTACTATGCAATTTTATAAGACTGGGAACAAGGATTTGTTAATGTATTCATATATATGCAATTCTTGAAAGGTTTTAAATTAGTACATAACTTATACCACAATTAAATAATATAGAACATTTATATTTGTATATGAATCTTTGAACTCTGTAAAACTTGTTATTTGTGAATGAATGAATGTTCAGCAAGTTAGGTCATTTTAGGGTATATCCCTGTTAACCTTGCAATATGTTATATATAATTTAGCAGCAATAATCTCTAAGTAACATATACAGAATTACTGAACATTATTAGTTCAAGATATAAAGCCCACAAAAGATGTTGTGGATTATTGCATTCATATTTCTATTTCTATTTCAGAAAATTTCATACAGACAAATGGCAAATGGTGTTTAATTTTGTTCCTTAGTCATCATCAGTTTTTGACCTAACTGATTATTGATAAAAGGTATAAATATGTACCTTCAAGCATTTCTCAAGATTGAACTTTTCAGGAAGGTTGGGGCAATAAATGGCATTATTTAAGTGGAACACCAGAAATAAAAAAGATCTAGCTGACTTAAGAATAGTTATCTTGGATGTACTTGTGCAGTAAATAAAATGATAGATTTGCAGTTTTATTGCTGCAACTGTTTTATAATGTAAATCAAACGAACAATATTGTATATGTGCTAAAATAAAAAAAACTAAAGCAAATAATGTCAATTTCTATGTAATGTTAAATGGTGCTAGCATTGAACTTATAATTACTATAATATCCTAATATAAATGCAATTCAACTAGTGTGTGTGTGTGTGTGTGTGTGTGTGTGTGTGTGTGTGTGTGTATGGTTAGAAATAATAGGATTCCTTCAATACATCTGTTGTAAATAGTGCCTAAATCTGAAATTTAAAGAACCTAAAATTGAAAAAAAAGTGTGTGAGTTTTTGTAGGAATGAGTAGAAATAGAATTAAAATGTTTTCTTATTTTTAATTCCATTCCTTATTAATGTACTGATTTTATACTGTTAGTTATTTTATATTTATATTATTTATATTGTGTGTGTGTGTGTGCACGTGCGCGCTTTCTTTCTAATCTATTGTATTACTGCTTTACAGGAAACAATTCTACTGAAACAGAAGAGTGAACTTTTCAGGCAGGGTTGTGACAGGGAGGACCAGACTTTTAACCATGGGGAAAACAGGTAAAGTTGAAACAATAAGATAGTAAAAGGAACCATTAACACCAGAAGTCACAATTTCCAGACATTTAAATTGTGACTTTATTTTCAGGAGTTTAATAAATTCTAAGGGTACTCCTAATTCCTAAACTGGGAATTTTTTTGACAATTAGTAATATAATTTCATGAAAAAGAGATGTAGATGTTTGCAGAATAGCTACAATATTGATATAAACAACTTTTTTTCTGAACTCAAATTTTGATTTCTTTTCTAGATCATGGGGAAAACAAACTGGTTGGGTAAATATTTAATGGCATCTGCTAGATACAATTTAATTTGTCAAAGAAAATAATACATTTTCATAAAATTGCAAATTTAATGTGCAAAAGTTTTTAAATATGCTGATTTATTAAATTTATTTATTTATTTATTTATTTATTTATTTATTTATTTATTTATTTATTTATTTATTTATTTATTTATTTATTAATTATTGGTTCTTCTAGGCCGCCCTACTCCCGAGGGACTCAGGGCGGCGTACAACAATTTTATGAGAACACTAATAATAAACAACGATTAAAAACAGCAATTAAAACATATACAAAACGTTAAAAAAATGTTCACCATCAGTCATACCGGGGGGGGGAGCTCAGATGGAGCTAGTCTCCTCCTCCTGCCTGCAGGAAGAGCCATGTCTTGACGGCTTTTCGGAAGGCCAGCAGTGTGGGGATGGTTCGGGTCTCTGGGGGAAGTTGGTTCCAGAGCACGCCCCCCCCCCCAGAGAAGGCCCTCCCCCTAGGGCCCGCCAGCCGGCATTGTTTGGCTGACGGGACCTGGAGGAGACCTACTCTGTGGGCCCTAACCGGTCGGAGGGAAGTATGAGGCAAAATGCGGTCCCGAAGGTAACCTGGTCAATCAAATAAATAGTAGGCAAACTGGATTTCAAACTAGAAAGTTTATTTGGAATGATTTCGTTTAACAGCTATTGACAGCTACTTAAAATTTTGTACCTTTTCCTGGGATTGTATAGCTATTGCTGATAAGTGAAAAATCATTTGGTTTAAGGAAATGTCAACATGAGCTACTGGACATGCTTTAAATTGCCTTTTCTTTTCTGAATCTAAGTTCTACACTGGTCTAATAACTTGGTAGAATTTTTTTCCATAAAGTAGGCATTTTAAAATATCTGATAAGCATTCTAAGTTGTTTTTGATATTAATGTCATGTCTTACATTCAAGTGTATCAATAAACACTCACAAAGCTCACAAAAGTACCATATGCATATAATTCAGTTCAAATATTTCTTTCATTATTTAACAAAATCAAGATACTCAAGTGAAACTCACATTCTGGGAATACTGTGTAGTTAGCATTGATGTCTGTACCATAGATGGCAGAGTGCCAATTACAGTAATAGGATAATTCAGCCTTTACATATATTAAAATACTGCTTATGTTATGATTAAAGCACTGGCTTGTAAGAGATCCAAAATCTTCTGCCTCTTATGATGTCTGAATTGACTACTTATTCTATTTACATGATTTCCATACTGTAAAAACATAGTACTGGAAGATGTAATCATCCTTGTTTCTTTTACAGTACATATAGATGTCAAAAAACTTTTTCTCATTTATCTTCCTGGGTTGAAATAAAAAATGCTCAGTAATATCAAGTGAAGAAATGTGCTAGATGAAATTTCCAGGGAGGGAAATAGCTACCCTTTTTTATCCCGCCAATGACAGAATATCTATCCATGCTAGAGGTATCATCTATTAGAGCAGTGATGGCGAACCTATGGCACGGGTGCCACAGGTGGCACGCGGAGCCATATCTGCCGGCACACGAGCCGTTGCCCTAGCTCAGCTCCAGTGCGCATGTGCGTGCCCGCCAGCTGATTTTTGGCTCGCGCGGAGGCTCTGGGAGGGCGATTTCGGCATCCGGAGGCCTCCAGGGTGGTGGGGGCAGTGTTTTTGCCCTCCCCAAGCTCCAAGAAAGCCTCTGGAGCCTGGGGAGGGCGAAAAATGGGCCCACTGGGCCCACTGGAAGTCAGGAAACAGGGGAGTGGGGGGTCACACATGCATGTGCAGGGGGTGGGGCAAGTGAGGGGCTTTGAATTATGGGTGTGGGCACGCACGCACGCGCGTGCAATAGCGTGCACGTGCACTATTTCGGCACCCGAGGAAAAAAAGGTTCGCCATCACTGTATTAGAGCAACCTTGACTTTGAATGGAACTTGTTATCTTACTGCCATTGCTTCTTTTTTCCTCTAGCCATGTAGGTTTCATCTGATAATCCATTGTGCATTAAATGAATGGTCAACAATGAGTTCTTCAATAACTCTTTTAAGTATTTGTTCTATTTTGTGTTAGCATTTTCTAATCTTCTTTGCCTGGTTAATAAGCCAAAGGTCATATTAGGTAATTTTGTCTGCATATTCTTTAGCAAGTGTCCCTGGTGTCTATATAACACTGGATAAAAAGGATTATGTAGGATAGTATTTAGTACTTTGCACAATGTGCTTATGCTGAAATCACTATTATAATTATAGAGAACACATTGCAATTATAATTTATTACGTAATACTTACTGAAAGTATTTGCCTTTGTTTTGTCAAAGTGCTTGCTTTTTTGCATTACCTTTTGAGTTTTTAAACATCAATGCATTATGATAGATTTACTGCCAGATTTAATTTTAGAAATAAACCTAACTGAATGTAGATTCAGTTGAAAATCAATTTAGATTTCAAATATTTTGAAATGTTCTTTATGTTGCCAATTTGAGCCCAAATCCTGAATCTATTTACCCAGAAATGAATCCTATTGAGACTAATAGAATTCTGTAATGATATATTAATAGAATTCTATAAATGTATAGAATGATATTGGTAGAAGTATATGGCAACGTGTACAATTATGTTTATTTTAGATTTCAAGTCTATTAAAAAAGAAAGACATGGCAACAACAATCTGTCAAGTAACCAATTGTTGGATAACATTATGTGTTGTAAATATTAAGAGAACAGATTTTGGTGTATGCAGGCTTTTTAAACGCAAACTTTCTCATTTCCTTCAGTCTTCTGCTGTCCCTGAAAAATCTCTCTAGAACAGTGGTTCCCAACCTGGGGGTCGGGACCCCTCTGGGGGTCGAACGACCATTTCCCAGGGCTCGCCCTGGCATCCTCAGCTCCCCCCCCCACTGCCACAAGCCTGGCCATATCGGCTCAACTCGCCCGAGCCCTCCGATTGGTCGGGAGAGGTGCCATTCGGTGCGAGGCGTTTGTGATGCCTGGCGGCCGACCTTTGAAGGCATCAGCTAAGGGGCGGGGCATTGTAAGATTGCACTCTGGAGAGTACAAGGCGGTGCTTAAGACATCTGTGGCTGCCCCTGTCTCCTGCTCGCAGCAGCAGTTTCTTCCCACTGGTGTCGAAGGGAAAGGGAGTCACAGGAGGGAATGGCCAGCCAACGACCACTTAACTTTCACAGCGCATGACGGCGGGAAGGAGGACAGCTGGGTTGGGCTCATCTGTCTGCCCTCTCGCCCTTGGCTGGCGTGGAGACCCAGCGAACAAAGAGGCAAACAGGGAGGGAGGGAAGAGAGAGACTGAGAGATATTAGCGCAGGGTTAGCCTGATCATACAGTCTCGGTGCTGAGGGCGCCACCGCCGGGGGGCAGGAGGAGTTAAGCCGGAGGGAACTGGAGAAGGAGGTGGTGCCGGAGCATGGTCCATCGCCGCCGCCCTGCTCCGTATGATCAGGCTAGCCCTGTGCTAATATCTCTCAGGATCTCTCTTCCCTCCCTCCCTGTTTGCCTCTTTCTTCGCTGGGTCTCCGCACCAGCCGAGGGTGAGAGGGCAGACAGACGAGCCTGACCCGGCTGTCCTTCCCACCGTCGTGCGCTGTTAAACTTAAGTGATTGTTGGCTGGCCGTTCCCCCCGTGACTCCCTTTCCCTTTGACACCAGCAGGAAGAAATTGCCGCTGTGAGCCCCGGCCGGCCCGGTTTGCGAGTCCCAGCTGTAGTCGGAGATGTGGGACGTGGCAAGTGAGGAGACGGGGATGCCGGAGGGGGTAGCAGGGAGTGTCTGGGTGGGAGGATTTAATAAAATATAAAATATAGTTCTTAAAGCAGAAGACATATAAACCCAAGAGGACAAACGGGTGTAAGGATGGAGAGAGTTTGACGCTTCTCATGAATCATATTTGCAAAGAATGAAGGAGGAACAGAAGAATTTGAAGGAATTGTCCTCCAGCCACAAAGGGGAATCTTTGAAAAGGCGGCTGGGCGAGGGGACCATAAGCGCCTTGTGGGATGTCTCACTGCAGGACCCGCGGCTGCGCTACGAGCTCATCCAGCACATCGGCTCCGGCACCTACGGCGGCATTTACAAGGTGCGCCACAGCGCGCCCGGGGCGCCCGGCCGGCTTTGGAGAGGGTTCCCCCGTGCGCGCTTGGGGAGGGAAAGGCACCACCACTGGGGCGGAGAGGAGCCGCAGAGGCAGCCAAGTGAGCAGGAAGGAAGGCAGGAGGATCCCAAGCCGCCCAAGCCCTGCCTTGCAAGCCCACATGGGCTCTTCCTCCGCTGCAGATAAGGACAGCCGGCAACACGATGCAGCTACCGGTCTCCAGGAGGGAGGAGAGAGAGCAGGGGGAGGGGGTTTCTAATCGGGGGTCCCTATGATTGGCAGCCCCCCCTTTTTCTTCCAACTCTACCCTCCTCCTGTTGGGCAACTTCTCCAAAGCGCACTTTTGGAGACACGCAATGGGGAGCAAGGAGTCGTGGACGGGATCGCTGCACGGTGGTGGGGATTTGCAGCCCCCCATCTCCCGGGTGGGGTATGGATCAGACTGGGAAGGGGTGCAGAGGGGTGGGGGGAGAAGCAGGAAATTATGGCCGGGTTTCCAGGGCTGCTCTCTCCGGGGCGTGTCCGGGTCTCTTGGGGCCAGCCTTTTTTTTTTTGCACTGGGAGCTTTCTCCAAAGGGTTGCCCCCAAGCGGAGGGCGCCTTTTGGAGGAGGCAAGGCGAGGGTGGGATGGGCTGGCTGGCTGGTTCCCTGGACAAGGTCGGCTCTGTGGGGCAGGCCGGCTTTGCTACAAGTGTAGGCAGGGCGGGCAGGATCCCCTCCTTGCTCGCTCCGCTTTCCTGGAGTGACTGAATAACCACAATGCACTTATTTGTCCGGGTTGCCAGAGAGTTTGGCACGCATGGATCTTGCGGTGCTGAGGGCTAGGAGAGGGAAGAAGAGAAAAGAGAAGGAAGGAAGGAAGGAAGGAAGGAAGACCAGAGATGGAAGGAAGGAAGGAAGGAAGGAAGGAAGGAAGGAAGGGAAGGAGAGGAAGAAGAAGAATGTTAGGTGGGAGGGTGGGAGGAAGGAAGCAAGGGAGAGAAAAATGTTAGAGAGGGAAAGAAAGAAAAAGAAAGAAAAGAAAAAGAAAGAAAGAAAAGAAAGAAAGAAAGAAAGAAAGAAAGAAAGAAAGAAAGAAAGAAAGAAAGAAAGAAAGAAGAGGAAGGTTGGGAGGGAGGAAGGAAGGAAGAGAAAAAAGCAAGAGAGAGGGAAAGAAAGAAAAAGAAAGAAAGAAAGAAGAGGAAGGTTGGGAGGAAGGAAGGAAGGAAGAGAAAAAAGTGAGAGAGGGAAAGAAAGAAAGTAAGAAAGAAAGAAACTGTTGAAAGAAGAGCCTTGCAAATTAAAATTGTTGTCTTTGCAGGGGTTTTGGGAAGGGTGGGTGAGCAGGCCCCATGGGGGAGGAAGGAACATGGGGCTGTTTTAAGAAGAAAGAGCTTAAAAGAGGAAATTGGCTTTGGGGACCCTGGCAATGTTTTTGGACCAATCATGGGTTTTTTTGCCCCCCGTTTGCCTCCTGAAACTTTGGAGTCCTGGGAGAAAGCTACTAAACAGGGATTACGTTGCTGGAAGCTTATCTGATTTCTAGTTTTTCGACACTGCAGGCCACAATTTCTCAACCTCAACAACTTGAATATACCTGGACTTCAACTCCCAAAATTCCGTAGCCAGCTTTGCTTTGAATTCTGGGAGTTGAAGTCCAGGCACCTTAAAAGTTGCTGAGATTGAGAAATATTGCTGTACACTTGTTGGTTATCAAGTCTAAATACAGAAGTAGACTTGTTGTGGAAGATGATATTCCTTGTGCTCTTGCAAAGACTGGCCCGAGAATTTCTGATTTGGCATAATTACATATTGTTTTTGTGATTAATCACTATGCTTTAATTATGTTCAATTTGTAACAATGAAAATACATGCTGCATATTAGATATTTACATTACGATTCATAACAGTAGCAAAATTACAGTTATGAAGTAGCAACAAAAATAATTTTATGATTGGGGGTCACCACAACATGAGGAACTATATTAAGGGGTCGCGGCATTAGAAAGGTTTGGAACCACTGCTATAGGGGTTTCCCAGCGTGCATGGCCGATGGGCTCTAGGATCCCTTGGCCAATTAGCTTGTCCAATTCCTTATCTATTTTCGGTCGGAGGGCGAGAGGAGGCCTCCGGGGTTTAAGCCGAATTGGTGCTACGTTTGGGTCCAAATTGAACGAAATTGGGGTCCCCTTATACGTACCCTGACTGCCGCTAAAAAAGTCCTCGAACTCCCTCAGAAGGTCTTCCGTGGTGCTGTCGGTAACGGTGTTGATTCTGGTCACCTCCATGCCGAGGGCCTCGAACCACTCCAAGCTGAGCAGGCTTGGAAGGGAGCCGCTGACCACTGTCAGCGTGAGGGGGCCGTTGAAATTCTTGAATTGCACCCGGAATGTGCCGCAGCTGATGACTGGAATGTGGTTGCCTTGGTAGTCAGTCAGCTTCAGCTCTTGGTGCCACAGTTGTTTCTTCTGGATCCCCGGGATTGCTTGTTGCAGCGTGGCCCAGGATACAATGGTGAAAGACGACCCGGTGTCAATCTCCATGCTGCATGGTGACCCCTCAAGCAGGAGGGTACTCGCAGCTTCTTCCGGTGTGGCGTGGTTGCTTGCCCGATTGTTGTTTGACAGGCCTCGGTCGCGCTGGCCCAGTCAGTTCTGCGTCGTGGCTGCCAACCCCCGTGTTAAGGCTGCTTAGCATAGCCAGGCTTGCTCGGTGCTTGTCGTGTTGCCTGTGGTGAAGGCAGCTTGGCTTGGCAGACCCTTGCTAGATGACCAGGACGGTCGCATTGTTGCCAGATTGGCCTCGCGGTATTGGCAGTCGGTGCGGTGATGGTGCCCTCCACAGCTGGCACATGGTGGAAGTCTGTCATCGGGTGTGTTTGCCGCTTCACACTTTTTGAATCGATGGCAGCAAACTTCCTCATCGCTGTCAGGTGAGAAGTCTCGCGCTGAACTCTCGCGATGCATGCCGACCGTCTTTCGTGCACTTTTTGGGCTGCTTGGTTGTTGTAGTGTCTCACTTGACCTAGTGGACACTTCGGCTGCCCTGGCCTCATCCAGCACAATCTGGAGAGTGAGGGTGGTCTTTGAAAGTAACCTCCGTTGGAGGTTAATGTCCCGAATTCCGCAGTTCACTCGGTCGAGCAATAGCTCATCTAGATCGCGGAACTCACAATGGGCAGCAGCCTTGTGCAGTGCGGCAATGTATTCATTAATGGACTCCCCCTCCTTCTGGTTCCGCAGATTGAAGGCATCCCGCCGCACGAATTTGGAGGGTTTCGGGGCATAATGGGTCTTGAGCATTGTCTGTAGGGCGGACCAGGTGACTGTCTGGACCGGCGTTGGTTCGGCGAGTGCCTGGGCCGTCTCGAACACGTCTGTGCCGCAGTAGATCAGGAAGACCGGTCGTTTGCGGTTGTCCGATAGCCCAAGGAGGTCGTTTGCCTCCATGATGCATTCGAAGCTAGTCATGTAGGTGTCCCAGTGCTCCCATGCTGGGTTGAAGTGACTCGGCAGGGCATGCGTCGTCATGTCAGCTGAGTTGGCACTTTAGAAAGGCCGTTTGTCGAAGACTTACTGCCCCGTGCTGGATTGCGAGTTTGTCAGCTCTTTTCTGGCCTATCTGCCTTCCAATCCCACCTTCGTCACCAGTGTTGGTTAGGGTGAATGGAAGAGGCAGACAGAAGTGGCTTCAAAACAACAGCTCTTTATTTGGCAACTATTTACAATCCAGCAAAGGCTCTGTCTGACAGCCAGCCCTTTTATAGGGAGCTGCCAGTCAGTCCAGCCAATCGGCAGTCAGTATTTTCCCACCAGAATGTGCTATGTGCTTATGTGCTTCAGTCTGAGAATGTAACATATACCTCTTTGGGCATCTGCATTCACAAGATCCTCTTACTTTTTTCACTTTAGGCATCCAGTTTAATAGCAATTTAAACATTTCTTCCTGGCTTGGATAGAAATTGAAAGGTAGGCATCATCCCCAGGATCATGCACACATTGGACAAAAGCATTTCCTGCTTAAAAATATGCCACAGCTATAGACGAATCAAATAAGGATTGTACGGAAATGCAATACCCATAGATTGTATTCAGAAGTATATACTTGAAGAACTACAATTATATTTAAAGCAGGTTGATGATGATTTTTAATCCCATTAAATGTTTTATAAATCAGTTTTTAAATGTATAAGCCTTGTGGTTATACAAAGTATATATCTGTTTCTCAATGGTTTGATTATAATCCTGGTAGTAGTCTTCATTAAAGGTTACTATTATACACAATAATACTTTAGGCAGATGGAAATTGAACTTTCTTGATATTTATTTTTGTGAAATAACTGCTTTAAAATATGAATGTTGATAAAATTTCAGGTAATAAAGCTTATTAGGGAAGATACCATTCTGTCAGATAAAATAGGAAATTTGTTCTAGGAATGTGTTTAGGTACTATATATAGCGGTTCATTTAGTGACCATTCAAAGTTACAACGGCACTGAAAAAAGTGACTTATAACTGTTTTTCGCACTTACAACCCTTGCAGCATCCCCATGGTCACATGGTCAAAAGTCAGATGCTTGGCAACTGGTTCATATTTATGACAGTTGTAGAGTCCTGGGGTCATGTGATCAGCTTTTGCAACCTTCTGACAAGCAAAGTCAATGCGGAAGCCAGATTCACTTAACAATCATGTTACTAACTTCACAAATGCAACTATTCACTTAACAACTGTGGCAAGAAAAGTTGTAAAATGGGGCAAACTCACGTAAGAAATGTTTCACTTAGCAACATAAATTTTGGCCTCAATTGTGATCATAACTCAAGGACTACCTGTATGTATGCATTACACACACATACATATACTTTACAATTTTATTAAAACTGGTACTGTAAATACACATGTAATCCTTGAGTTATGACAGCAAATAGGACCAGAATTTCCATCAGTAAGTGACACTGTCGTAAATATAACTGCATCTCTTAGTAGAGTAATTCCTGAAATTCCTGGTGTGCCATCATTAAGTGAGGGAAGCATAGTACAAGTACAACAAAGCTTGAGGAGGGTGTACAAGGGTGCTGCTGCCTGGTGGAAAAGGGTGCCTGGCGGGGTGGGCTTCAAAATTTTTAGCAAGGGGTTCTCTGCCCGGTTGCTGTGGGTGTGGGCATGGTGAGCATGGCCTAGTTGGCCTCCTGCTCCACGGCTGGGGGGGGGGGCTTTTTGCCCTCCCTGGGCTCCGGAGGCTTTCCTCGAGCCTCTGGGAGGGTGAAAACAGCCTCCCCAGGCTCTGGAGGCCCCCTGAAGGCCAGAAACAGGCCCGTTTTCAGCCTTCCCGAACTTCTGGTAGGCTCATTTTTCACCCTCCCCAAGCCTCTGTGCGCGCCCTGCACTTACCTGCATCCAAAACATGCTGCATGTGGACTTCTGGCACGGGCGGGGCAGGGTGAGCGGGGTCAGCCAGGAGTGGGATTTGGAGGTTCTCCAAACTGCACAGAATCTTAGCTAGAGGTTCTCACGAACCCCTACGAACCCCCAGCAGCCCACCCCTGTGCCTGGGTGGCCAAGGAGGTGCGCAAATGGCCAAGGAGGTGTGGAAGGAGCACATTGAAGCTCAGGAACAGTGTTGTGTGAGCGCAGCAGGACTTGGGGTGGCTGTTGCCAAATGGGAGAAGGTAAATGAGTGGCTGGGGAGGTGTGGCATAAGTGTAGTGTGGCTTGGAGTGGGCACAATTGATGGGGAAGGTGTGGCGTGAGTGCAGCAAGACTTGGGGAGAATGTGCAAGGGTGTGGCTGCCAGGTGGGGGAGAGAGTGCAACTATCCAGGGAGGTGTAGTGCTGAGTGCAGAGTGGCTTGGGAGGGTGTAAGGGTGGCTGATGTAGTGCGAGTGCAGAGGGTCTAGGGGAGGTGCATAGGTGGGGGAGACATCAGAGCAATTTGTGACCTTCCCTGCTGGTTTCTCATTGACTTTACTAGTGGAAAGCATGTGGGGAAGTCAAAAATTGCAATAGCAATAGCAATAGCACTTAGACTTATATACCGCTTCATAGTGCTTTACAGCCCTCTCTAAGCGGTTTACAGAGTTCAGCATATTGCCCCCAACAATCTGGGTCCTCATTTTACCAACCTCAGAAGGATGGAAGGCTGAGTCAACCTTGAGCCGGTGAGATTTGAACAGCTGAACTGCTGAACTAGCAGTAGCCTGCAGTGCTGCATTTAACCACTGCACCATCTCGGCTCTGATGACTGCAATCATATGACTGCAGGACAGTGCAACAATTGTAAGTATGAGTTGATTGTCAAGTGCCTAGATTGCAATCATGTGACCACATGGGTGCTGTGACTGCTGGAATTCTGAGGATTAGTCATAACTACTGAACTACTGGTTCAGTGCCATCGTAACTTTGAATGGTTAGTTGTAACCCAAGGACTACCTGTATTGCAGAATGAGATTTATTTCCTTTCCTGATTCTCAAAATATGAAATTATAAAACATAATGTTTGTTCTCACACAATTTGCTTACCCATGAGTAAATCCATGAGGTGGATTTGCACAGTATACAGTTGTGTCATTTGTGGTTCATTGCATGCTTAGAAACAATACAAACGTTGGATACAAAAGTTGCAATAAAGGCTTATAGAAGTCAATGCTCTATTGTTGAATAAACTTAAATCACTCTGGAAGAACTTCAGCTTCTTGCTAAGAAACGTCTTCGTTATTCTGTGGTATCTAACTTTGGTATAATTCCCAAGAAAATTACACCAGGAGTTAAGATCAGTTTGAAGGAGACCTACCCATCAGAAACACTTGGTGGCAGCATAGTATTATTATTAGTTTGTTTTATGTGTAGCAGTTAATGGAGTTGGCCATTTTGCATATCTACATGTTAGCTAACTATACATAGACTACTAGCATAAACAAGAATTTTATTACTGGGAAATATATAAAATACTTTGATTTGCATTCACGATGAATATTTATCTCAACATCTTTTCCTATTTGGCTGCCTTGCTACTGTTAGAAGAGTAGGTGCAAAGGAATAAAGCAAGTCCCTGTAAGGATTAAATTCATTGAGAGGTGTCTGTATCTCGAAAAAAGAGAGCATATTACTAACTCTCATGCTGTATCTTTTACTTAGAATATACGATTGATCAGTTGCATGGTCTTGTACTGCCATCTGTATATATTGCTATTGTTTGCAGCTGGGAAACAGAACAGTTTTATGGTTATCACAAGTGCAGACTGCAGACATTTGCAATAATTTAGCGCTAATGTATTGGTTGAAGATTTATTGGCTGAGAATTTTAAGTGTGAATATATTTCATTTTCTATCGTTTGAGCAGCAAAGCTTTTCATGAACTAGCTGCCCTTTTGGATTGTGGTTTTCATATTTGTTAAAAATTTCAGAATCCTTTGGTAATTATATATGCATGTCTACAGAGTAAAAATGCCTTGTGCTTACTGAACTGAAAAAGCTACTTTAAATCTCATGCAAATTATTGCCAGATTTTGGTGGCTTTAGGGTAGCCTTTCTTGACTTGGTGTCCTCAAGTAGCATTAGAATTATTCTCTTCAAATATTCCAATCAGCTTTCTGCTTCAGTGACTCTCCAAAATTCTAGATTGTTTTGCTGTAGTTCCACTTCATATGAAGGAACTGTCTCAGTTGAGTTATCTTAGCAAACAGTGAATGATTGGAGTGCGACCTTCCGATATCTTGGTTATTTTGAAAAATATAGATTATTTTGATTCTGTGGAGTCTTCGGTGTTCTCTGAGCTTGGTTGCTTGCAGATGTTTTATTACCTGACTAGATAACATCATAAGTGTATTCCACAGTTCAATCCTGAGCTATATATACTTTCATCTATATTTATTCTGCCTATATTGGTAGCATATTATCAAATCCCTGTGATAGAGAATATGGACTAGCCTCTACTTGCTTTAGAACTAAATGTTAAATGAGTTGAGATGCAAGATGTGTGAAGGAATTCCTCTAACATTTTATGTGGGTCCTTTATTGTTTGATTGTTTAAGCAGGTTTTAATAGCCTTAGCAACCTTGTTCTTGAATTAATATAGATAGCAGAGGAATGTTACGTACTGTATGTTGCTTCCAATACCTTCACTGAATTGTAAATTGGTTTGTGGGGTATAACTGCATTGAATAAATCTTCATCTAGATAAATCTTGTAAATTTGTCTTTCTGCAGAATGCTCTCACCCCACATTTTATTACTTTATAATATCTGAGCTGTTGCACTAGCTCAGTGATGGCTAACCTTTTCAGCACTGAGTGCCAAAACTGAAGCATGAGCGCCGGAACCCGGAAGAGAGTAGCTGGCCGGTGCACTGCGTGCGGCGGCCAGCTGCTCTTCCGGGTTCCGTCATGCACATGCGCGCCAGACAGCTGGTCCGGCGTGTATGCATACACCGGAACCCGGAAGAGCAGCTGTGCGCATGTGCGCCGGACCAGCTACCCACTATGCATGCGCACGACAACCCGAAAGAGCTGCTGGCGATGGCACACGTGCCCACAGAGAGGGCTCTGCGTGCCACCTCTGGCATGCATGCCATAGGTTCGCCATCACGGCACTAGGTTAACTCATTGCTGTATGTGTTTATTTTTATTCCTCCAATACATGAGGTATTAAAACATCATATATTAAATAATGAGTGCTAAAAAGACAAATGTAAATTTAGACTAGATCTATTCATGTACAGGTAATCCTCAATTTACAGCCATAATTGAGCCTGGAATTATGGTTGTAAGTTATGCTTGTTGTTAAGTAGGTCAACATGTGACTATGCCTGATTTCACAACCATTGTTGTGGTCATAGTTAAGCAAATGTGGCAGTAGTTAAGAGAATACACTGTCTCCAATGGGCATTTTTTGCTGGAACCAGAAGTAAACACCGGTTTTACATGACTGTAAACAGCTGTAAATGCGGGCGTATTGTTGAGTGCCCAGAATGCAATCACGTGACTGTGGGGAGGAGAGGGGAGCCAACAGAACTTCAAATCTGGGTCATAAGTAGTCCTGAGGTGGTCCATTGTAACCTCAAACTCTTGCTAAGCAACTGGTCATAAAGTGAGGACTACCTGTACAATTTCCAAATAATCAGAAAGCACTAATTCTACTACATGCTGCTTTAGTCAGATCACATTTTGATTACTGTATGTCCAATTCTAGGCATCTTCTTTTAAGAAGTGTTCAGAGAATGGCAGTGAGGAGGATCATTGAACTAAAAAAAAATTAAATCTTTTGAGGACAGATTAAAGTGTTTTGGAAGGTTTAGTGTTTAGAAGTGAAGACTGGGAATATACAAGCACTCCTCAAATACTTGAATGTCCTGTACTTCAGGATAAAGAATAACATTACAGACAGTTTGTACTGCAGTTGGATATTTGGAAACCTTCCAAACATTAAGAGTAGTGATGTGGAATCAGTTACCAGGGTGATGGTGAGCTCACTTTTGCTGGATATATTAAGTCTTGGCAACCATCTGTCTTGCATGCTTTAATTTGAATTCCCACTTTTAGAACTTTCCTATATTTAAAAGGTCACATTCAGTGCATTGTTTTTTGAGATGGAATCTTCTGGCAAAAAGCTGACTACAATAACATTCACGTAATTTCAGTTAATTAATTTGGTAATTTATATGCCACAACATAGCAGCTAAATTCAGTGCAGGTTAAAAAGATAATTTAAAAATTGTGTTTTTTACAATTGTTATAATTATTTTTAATATGTTTGGGAAAAATATTTTTACATTTTTGTAAATTCCTTAAGATTTATGTTCCTATAGCTTGAAGTAAATTTATGTAGTATTTATATTGCTGTTTTAATGTTTAAATATTTTCATTTTTTTCATAGAATATTTTAACTGGGACAACTACTTGAAAGAAACTGGGTCTGTAGCTGCCCCCTCACAGTGTTTCAGACAGGTGATAGTTTAAAATAATTAGAACCACTCCTATAATTAATGTGTTTGTAAACTGTCGAACTGCCTTACAAGTGTAGCATTCAATGTAGTATGCACTTAATGTGGTACATGGTATATTCATGTTAGTAAGAATTACTAATATAAGAAGCATTACTGTTAGACTTACAGCCTCTTTTCATGTGGTAGGAAATTACAATCACCTTGTTTGATGTATCAAAACACAAAGTAGTATTAAATGCTTGTTGCACAGAGAGATGAATATCATGAAATAAATTTAGATTGCATGTGTTGATTTGTTATTGAAATGTAAAAAGATGCATTTGTATAATTATCAAACCAGTGTGATGTCATCTAGCTCATTTTTAGATGTTCATTCAATGCTCATTCATTAAATTCCCCATACCTGTCTATCTATATAATTTATTACCTAGAAAACTAAACTACTATATTGTTATTTTTTATTTTATTTTATTTTTAATTAAGAAAACAAAGACAGAAGAGACTGTAAATTTATGATTCAATGTGCATAATTGAGATATAACAATGTTGTAAAAACGGGTGTAGATCTGTATCAAAATATTCAGATGTTTAATGAAGAAAAATAATTAAAAACTACTATATTGTTAAACTATATTGTAAACCTTTTGTTATCTTTCCTTTTGTAGTCTAAGATTCCCCCTAGCAATGATTTCAAAGTGGGTATGAAGTTGGAAGCTCATGACCCCCGGAATGTTACCTCTGTGTGTATAGCTACAGTAATTGGAATCTCAGGTACTAGATTAAGGCTGCGTCTTGATGGAAGTGACAATAAAAATGATTTCTGGAGGCTAGTGGATTCCTCTGATATACAGCAAATTGGAACGTGTGAAAAGAAAGGAGGAATGCTTCAGCCTCCTTTGGGTAAGGAAACATAATTCAAGAGTGTGATTTACAGGGATAATTTTTTGAAATAGCCAACAATGAAATAGTCATAAATCAAGAGAAAAAGAATGGATATAATGTTATAGATTGTATTAGGAGTGCTTTGCACTGGTGATGGATCAACCATGCTTTGCTTCCACCCCTATCTCCACTCTACCTTTTGTCTTAAATCATATCCATTATATATTTATTGTCAAATTAGGATTCCAGATGAACGCATCATCTTGGCCAATGTTCCTCCTAAGAACCCTAAATGGAGCTGAAATGGCACCTGCTATATTCTTTAAGAAGGTAAGAAGCTTGGTTGCTGAGAAGTCCCTTGTGTTCTGTTGTCTACTATAGCATAGAAAGCCCAAACTGTGATTGCAATAGACAGCAATATTTTGCCAACCACTGGCAAGTGCCATATAAACTATAAAAAAAATTAGACTTATGTTACATGTCACAAATTCAAGACAAAATCTCATTTATGGTGCTGAGCTTATATATGTCATTTGAGAAGCATTTTACAAATCAGAAGCATTTTACAAATCAGAACATATTAAATATATGGGAAATATGCCTGATAATTTCTCTTTATGTTTTAACTAGAGAAATATGATAGTTCCTATATAAATCCAACTTAATAAATATAGAGTGAGAGTGAAAAAACATTGCTTTGAGCATGTATATAATCTATAGATACTTTAATTGCTCTTTAAAATTTAAATACGTGTTCATTGTACATACAGTTCTATCTAGGAATATTTTTCTTATATAGTAAATTCACTGTAAATGAATAAGAAATGGTTTCCAAACCATTTATTAATTTTAAATATATAATTTGTTTCTTATATAGTCAATTTGTATCTTGTTCCTAGGTCAAGGATAGTCAGTTATGCATTTTGTACTCTGAATAAAATATTGCTGTATTAATTAGATTTTTTTTATCTTTTATATAACAAGCAAAACAAATCTTATAAGTGGAAGGAGTGTTCTGGGCCAAGGAATGGCAAATGGAACAGTAGATTATGTAAGCTTTCAGATTTCTGGGAATTAAGGTATTGGGACTGCTCAGTATTCTCACATTATCTAGAGAAAACAATGCACCAAAGATACTGAGTATAACTAGGATAGAGGGTAGTATTGATAAAATGTCAAATGGGTAGTTAACAGAAAATACATGAATTAAGGTACAAATTGGCACCACGTCCATATTATCAAATAATGCTTCAAAATCATCAATGGTAAAACTAATAATATCAAAATTGTTAATGTTATATATGTTCAATGTGTGAAATTAGGCATCTTATAGAATGCTTAGGAAATCTATAGAATGCTAAAAAATAAAACGTCAAAGTATGAAATGCTTTGTCAGGGTTTCAAGTAACATACCCTTAGCAAACAAAACTCCGAGGCAGGTAAATTCCTCAAAGAATAAGTTTATTGGATATGTCATATTGGCACAGGCTGGTGAAAACCGACTCTGACTACTCCCGCAGTTTTCACCTAATTAAAAGTAAAAGTTTTTCACTTTCTCAAAACAGTCACATGGTCCAATCAGGCTACTGTCCAATTGCTAGGTGACTCCAGTCCCCTCCTGCTGAGTATCTGCAGGAATGTCCTTGGTTCCCAAGATAAAGTATTTTGTTTTGACTACAAACCCCAACTATCTCTATTCCCCCCTCCCTGTCCCTTTTCTCCAGTGTGTCAGCGCTGACGTCTCAAAATGGCCTCAGTCAGGCCAGCTTCAGGGCTGACATGCTTAATATTTCACACATTTCCTAGGCATTCCATGCAATGCCAAAAGGAAAACTGGCAAAGTATAAAATGCTCCTGCTAAAATGCCATTCTAGCCTTCCTTGTTGCAATAAGTCGTTTAATATTCATCTTTTTCTCTTGGATTTTTTTTAGTAACAACAGCTCTTTATTCGTATGAGATCTGTACACCCAGCAGCCGGCCCATCTGACAGCTTGCCCTTTTATAGGGAGCTGTCAGATGGCCCAGCCAATGAACGTTTAGTATTCTTCCCACCGGTTGGGCGGACCAAAGTGAAAACTATGCTTACTCTTAACCAGAACACAACACCCCTCTCCTCCTGGATAATATTGACCAATCGGTTAACTAGTCACAGATGTAGTCACGTAGGTAGGTGGGGCTTTGTCGAGCTCTAGTTGACCTGTGCAGTTCATTAGGTTCCTGGGCGTTGGCCTTGGTGGTCGGGGTTGTTGTTGGCTCTTCCCTCGCCAATGGAACTGTCTGGATTTTGTCGTGAGGTGTGGCCAGAGTTTCTAGGCCCAGCCCTCCCTGGAGTCTGCCCTGGAGGCTCGGTTCTTCAGGTGGGTGTTCCTGCTGCACAATCGGGTTTCAGTTATCATTAGGCAATTGTTTATTTTGTTGGTTAGCATATTCAGGGATTGGCCTCTTGTCGGTTTGAGTTCTTTCTGGTGGTCTTAGCAGTGAGCTTTCAAGACAGCCTCAGAGTTGGTCCAAGTGCTGCCGCCACATTCTTCCGTCCTCTAGCCCAACTTTATACGAGCGAGGCCCTGATTGTTCTACCACCGTGGCTGGAATCCAGACGGTTCCCCCGGCATAGTTGTGCGCATAAACCCTGTCCCCTATGTGGAATTATTGGATTTTCCCTGTTGAGTCAGGAGGTGTGTCTGCAATGTAATTTGGGTGCAAATGGTCTAATTGTGAGCAGAGTCTCCTTCCCATGAGGAGTTCCGCAGGGCTTCTATTAGTTGTGGTGCAGGGGGTAATATGCTGCACCAATAGAAATTTGTCGATCCGTGCTTGCCAGTCCCCTGGGCCCAGTTGTGCTAATGCCTCTTTGGTGGATCTTACCATCAGTTCAGCCAGTCCATTGCTGGCTGGATGGCAGGGGGCCACAAGGGCATGCCTAATTCCCTGTTTGGCCAAGAAGAGCTCACACTGATTGGCTGTAAATTGTGGCCCATTGTCCGAGACTAACACATCGGGAAGGCCGTGTGTGGAAAATAGTTTTCGGAGGATTTGGATGACTGCCTCGGCAGTGGTTGTAGTCATTAGAACTATCTCCAACCACTTTGAGTATGCATCAACTATTATGAGGAACATTTTCCCCTTAAATGGGCCTGCAAAATCAATATGTACCCGGGACCATGGTGCCTTAGGGGTTTCCCATTCCTTGGCCGGGGCAGATGGGGGTGCCGGTCTGGATTCCTGGCACAGTGAGCAGGTGGTGACCCATTCCGCTATGTCATGGTCCATGTTTGGCCACCAGACATAGCTCCTGGCCAGGGATTTCATCCGTACTATGCCCGGATGATCAACATGTAGTACTTCCAGCACCTCTTGCCTTAGTCTTGGGGGAATGACAACTCTCTCTCCCCCCCAACAAACATCCCTTCAGAACAGCAAGTTCATTTCGGCGTTTGAAATACGGTTGTACATTTCCCATCAATGGGCCTCCTGGCGACCCCCGCCAGACATAGTTCATGATTTGCAGTAAGTCCTTATCTTTAGCCAAGTGTCTTGTGATTTCGGCTGTAGTAATGGGGCTGGTGGCAATGTCCTCAAGTAGGAGCACCTGGCATACAGGGGCAGGGTCCACCACCAGAGTTGGCAGCAGCTGAGTGCGTCTGCGTGGCCCAAAGACTTTCCGAGGCGGCGGACTAGCCAGTAGCTATAGGCAGCCAAGAAAATTGTCCACCTGATCATGCGAGGGGACAACATCGGCGGCGTGGGGTGGTCGCCTGCCAACAGCCCCAATAGAGACTTGTGGTCGGTGACAAGCACAAAGTATCTGCCGTAAAGGTAGTCGTGGAACCGGTGGACCCCAGTGACTGCAGCCAGTGCTTCCCTGTCCAGCTTGCTGTAGTTTCTCTCAGTTGCTGACAGGGTGCAAGAGTAATAGGCAATGGGCGCCTCCCTGCCATTGGGCATTGGGTGGCTGGGGACAGCCCTGACCCCGAACAGGGAGGCGTTGCAAGTCAGGACTAAGGGGAGGGAATCACTGTAGTGCACTAGTACACTATCCGATGAGAGGAGGCTTTTCACAGTGGCAAATGTGGCAGCCTCAGCTCAACCCGGTCCAGGAAGCCTTGTTTCCTAACAGCCTATGTAATGGTTCCGCCACCGTTGCCTTTTGGGCAAGGAACATACTATGGAAATTGAGCAAGCCTAGGAATGCTTGCAATTCAGTTTTATTCCTAGGGGTGGGAGCATCCCTAATTGCTGCAGTTTTGCTGTCTGTGGGATGTATCCCTGACCTGTCGATCATGTAGCCTAGAAACTCTACCCGCGACATGGCTATCTGGCACTTTTCTCGCTTGACTCTGAATCCAGCTTCCCTAAATCTGGTTAAGACAGTTCTTAAGCGGTCACATAATATTGTTTCGTTGGTAGCTGACCCTAGGACATCGTCAAAATCGGGCACTACCCCAGGAATACCCTGTAATAGATGTTCCATGATACTCTGGAACAGTCCTGATGCTACGCTGATGCCAAATTGCAGGCGGTGACATTTAAAGGCACCCCTGTGAGTGACTATGGTCTGGGCCTCTGCTGTTTTGTCATTGACTGGCAGTTGCTGGTATGCTTGTGCAAATTGTGTTTGGCGAACTTATTCCCCTTCCCCAGCGAGTGTAGTAAATGCTGAACAATGGGAACCAGATAGGCCAGTGATGGCAAACCTATGGCACGCGTGCCACAGGTGGCACGCAAAGCCATATCTGAGGACACACAAGGTGTTGCCTTATGTCAGCTCAGCTGGATTTTGGCCTTCTTTTCGACCATTTTCGCTATCCCCAGGCTTCAGGAAAGCATCCTGAAGCCTGGGGATGGCGAAAAATGGCCCAACCGGAAGTTCACTTGTGTGGTCACCCCCCAGCCTCCTTTTCGCTGTCAGAGGTCTTCAGGAACTTCTTCGGCTTTGGACAGTTGTAGCCAGGCCTCCCACACCTCGGCCCATTTCTTCTGCAGCCAGCAAGGCTTTTCTGAAGGCCTCTGCAGTCGATAACAGAGCTCCAGATTGATCCAGAGCTCTGTTATCAGCTACAGAGGCCTTCAGGAAAGCCTTGCAGGCTGCAGAAGAAATGGGCTGAGGTGTGGGAGGCCTGGTTGCAACTATCTGAAGATAAGTAGTAGAGTAGCTCCACTAAAGTTAAGTAGTAGGGCAGCTCCACAGCTTCAGTGAGGCCTGTGCGCATGCGCGGAGGGGGGGCAGCACAGAGGTTGTGCACATGCATGGAGGAAGGGCATTGCATTATGGGTGTGGTCACCTGCGTGCATGCTATCGTGCGTGCGTGCACCCTTTTGGCACCCGAGCCAAAAAAGGTTCGCCATCACTGGGATAGGCGCTCTGTTGTAGGGCCTTGTTCAGCATACACTTATAGTCTGCACAGATGCGGACAGAGCCGTCAGGATTAACAATGGGGGTTTCCCAGGGGGCATGATCGACAGGTTCGAGAATTCCCTGTCCAATTCTTTGTCAATTTTGGGTTTGAGCACAAGGGGAACACTTCGCGGTTTTAACCTAATCGGGGCAATTTTGGAGTCCAGGCTGAAAGAAATAGGCGTTCCTTTATACTTGCCGAGGCCATTGCTAAATACGTCCTCAAACTCTCGAATCAGGTCGTCCACACTGTCCTTGAATACAGCGTTGATTCCAGTTACTCCCCTGCCCAAAGCCTCGAACCATTCTAGGCCAAGCAGGCTCGGTAGTGCTCCGCCGACCACTGTCAGCTTTAGAGGCCCGGAGAACTTCCAAAGCTGGACTTGGAAGGTCCTGCTCCCTATGACGGGGATGCGGTTCCCTTGATAATCTTTTAGTTGTACCTGCTGCGGTCTAAGGTCCCTCTTCTTAATACTGGATATGGCCTTCCTTATCGTTTCCCAGGATACAATAGTTAGAGTTGACCCTGTGTCAATCTCCATATCGCAGTTCGCCCCTTCTATCTGTACCATCACATGATGTTTTTTGTTTTGGATGATCTTGTCTGATGTTGGTCTGGTAAGCATCCTCTTCCTCATGCGGTGGATTCGCTCTGCGCCTGGGTTTCCAGGGAGTCGGTTTCTGCTCCTCTGCTTGGGCAGCCGTAGCAGGTGGTTGCCAGGCGCGGAATCCTGCGGGCTTGCTAGCCCGACAGACTCTTGCTAGATGCCCCTTCCGGTTGCATCTCCGGCATATAGCTTCCCTGTATCTGCATATTGGCCTGGCGTGTCTGCCTCCGCATCCTGCGCATAAGGGCTGTCTCCCGTCTCCGTCGGTGTAGGTTTTCTTTTTGTCGTGTTGGAGGCGGTAGATGTCATCTTCCTCGCCGGATGACTCGATCTGCTCGGTGCTCTCCTGATGGACTGTGGCAGTCTGGCGCGGCGTCAGCACATTTCCCGCCTTCCGGAGAGCTGCTACTGATTTGTGTGAGGCTTCTGTTGCTCTCGCCTCACTTAATGCAGCCTGCAGAGTGAGATTGGGCTTTGCTAACAAAAGCCTTTGCAAGCTAATGTCTCTCACTCCACTGTCAGTTGCTCTAATAATAATACGTCCTCCAGCTCCCTAAATTCACAGTCTGCAGCAGCTTTTCTTAGTGCTGTCATGTACTGGTTAATTGTTTCACCTTCCTCTTGCATTCTGTCGTGGAATTCGCGTCATCTTACTAGTTTGGATTGTACAGGGGTATAATGTGTTTGTAGTGCCTCCTGTAGACTTGTCCATGACACTGTTTGTACCAATGCCGGCGTGATGAGCGCCTGGGCCATTTCAAAAATGTTGGTTCCACAATAGCTGAGAAATAGGGATCTTTTCTGAGTGTCCGGCAGATCGAGGAAGTCGTTGGCATCCATGAAACATTCAAATCTCATCATGTATGAGCCTCAATTATCCGTGGCTGGGTTGAACGGAGCTGGCGGGGCATGGGCGGTTATGTTGACAGTTGATGCGGCTTGTTGTGCGGTGACAGCTTTCCTTAATGCTGGCCGATTCCCTTCTCCGCTGGGACTCCGATCTCACAGCTCCTTTCTTGTTGTCCTATTATTGCTCTTCGATCCCATCCTCGTCGGCTGTGTTGGATCGGCTGATGGAAGAGGCAGGATACGGAGCAACAGCAACAACAGCTCTTTATTCATATGAGATCTGTACACCCAGCAGCTGGCCCATCTGACAGCTTGCCCTTTTATAGGGAGCTGTCAGATGGCCCGGCCAATGAACGTTTAGTATTCTTCCCACAGGTTTGGCGGACCAGAATGAAAACTATGCTTACTCTTAACCAGAACACAACAATTTTCATTTACATATTTTCAATAAAAAAGGATTAGTCAAGGGTTTGTTAACTCTAACTGTAACCATAACCTTTTTCATGACTCTTTTTTCATACTTTTTCCAAATAATTCTTGTCAGTCTGTATAATGCCTAGGGAAATTACAGTGCATTCAGAAAGTATTCAGATCCCCTTCACTTTTGTCACTTTTATTATGCTGCAGCCTGTTTCTACAGTTGTTGAAATTCATTTTTTCTCACTAATTTACACTCAGTACTTCATAATGACAAAGAGAAAACAGAATTTTAGAAATGTCTGTAAATTTATTAAAAAGAAAAAACTGAAATATCACATTGGAATAAGTATTCAGACCCTTTGCAAAAACACTTGAAATTTAGCTCTGTTGTCTCTCATTCCTCTTGATTGTTGCTGACATATTTCTACACCTTGATTGGAGTCAACCTGTGGTAAATTAAATTGATTGGATATGATTTGGAAAGGCATACACATACATAGAATATATACATACATACATACATAGAAGCCTCACAGCTGACAATGCATACTGTAGCAGAGCAAAAGTAATGAGGTCAAAGAAACTGGCTGCAGAGCTTAGGGACAGGCATAGATCTTGGGAAGGCTACAATAAAATTTCTGCTGCATTGAAGGTTCCTAAGAGCACAGTGGCCTCCATAATTCTCAAATGGAAGAAGTTTGGTAGGAAATCTAAATGGAGCAAAGTACAGGGATATCCTCAATGAAAACCTGTTCCATAGCACTCAGGATCTCAGACCTGGCCAAAAGTTCACTTTCCAACATGACAACGATCCTAAACTCACAGCCAAGACAACACAGGAGTGGCTTAGGGACAACTTGTGAATGTCCTAGAGTGGCCCAGCCAGAGCCCTGACTTGAACATCTCTGGAGGGAGCTGAAAATGGCTGTCCACCAACAGCTGCCATCCAACCTGACTGAGCTTGAGAGGATTTGCAAGGAAGAATGTCAGAAAATCCCCCAATCCAGGTGTGCAAAGCTTGTCGCGTCATACCCAGAAGGACTCGAGGCTGTAATTGCTGCCAAAGATGCTTCAAAAAAGTACTGAGAGAAGGGTCTGAACATCCTTGTGATATTTCAGTTTTTCTTTTTAATAAATTTAGAGATATTTCTAAAATTCTGTTTTCACTTTGTCATATGGGATACTGAGTGTAAATTAATGAGAAAATAATGAATTTCAACAACTGTAGAATCAGGCTTCAGCATAACAAAATTGACAAAAGTGAAGGGGGGGGGGTCTGAATACTTTCTGAATGCCAGTATATAGCATATTAAAATAATAGACATTTCATACTTTGCCTAAAAACATCACACATTCTATAGATTTCCTAGGCATTCTATACTTTTCACACATTGCCAGCATCATATATACTTACCTTTATATAAAAAAAGAAACTGTTGATTTAGAAATTAGGCAGATATAACTTAATAACTTAAGTTAATAGATAATATTAGTTTCTGTTCACTGAACTGGCAACTTAACCAAAAAGATTAATAAAGAAGGAAACTCCTAGTAGTCACTTGAACAACTTTTAAACTCACATTATTCAAGTATCAATGGCTTTCTTACTTTCTGCTAATTTACAAACACACTATTTTGTATCTTGTTAGAGATTGTAAATTACCTACCATATTTTTCGGAGTATAAGATGCACCTTCCCCCCCCCCTAAAAGAGGCTGAAAATTTGGGTGCATCTTATACTCTGAATGTAGCTTTTCCGAAGCTTTTTTTTCCAGCCCTAACGAGGCGCTAACAATCTTCCCGGCTCTTACCGGCTTGCAGACTTTTTCATTGCTACTCCCTCCTAAAAATGTTTTTTCCAGCCCTAAGTCTTTGCAGGCTTTTTTTCATTGCTACTCCCTCCGAATAAGGTTTTTTTAAAGCCCTAACCAGGGGATAAAATAATGTGCTGAAGCTGACCAGACTAAGGATGCTAGCCAGATGAATACCTGGTAGGCAGATTTTTCCCCCTATTTTCCTTCCCAAAAACTAAGGTGCATCTTATACTCTGGTGCGTCTTATACTCCGAAAAATACGGTATTTATATTTATTTATTTATTTATTTATTTATTTTGTTATTTTGTTATTTTGTTATTCTTATATGCCGCCCAACTCCCGAAGGACTCAGGGCGGCTTACAACAAGAAGAAATACAAGAATAAACAAAATTATATGGAATTTAAAAACAGATACAAAATTTAAAACAGTTATTTAAAACAACAACATCCATTCAGCACATACATACTTGGGGGGTAGGCTCAGGTGGAATTAAGCTGTCCCCCCCACCTGCAGGAAAAGCCATGTCTTAATGGCTTTTCGGAAGGCCAGCAGAGTGGGGATAGTCCGGGTCTCTGGGGGTAGTTGGTTCCAGAGCACGGGGCCAGCCACAGAGAAGGCTCTCCCCCTAGGGCCCGCCAGTCGGCATTGCTTGGCCGACGGGACCTGGAGGAGGCCAACTCTGTGGGCCCTAACCGGTCGGAGGGAAGTATGAGGCATTTCTGACATTGAAAGACAGGTATGACATTTGAAACTTTTGGTTTTCTAATAACCTTTTCATTAATAAAATAATAAAACCTTGTATTGTTTGACAGTTAGGTCTCTTTAATAATAGCTTTAATAGCTCTCTGGAATACACTCCCTCCCCCGGAGATCCGCATTATTCCCACCCTGCCAGCCTTCAGAAAAGCGCTAAAAACCTGGCTTTGTCGACAGGCCTGGGGCCAATGATTTCAATATAACATCTAGTACTCTTGGCCCCATGAATGAATTAATTGTATGGGGTTTTTAAATGGTTGTTTTTTAATGTTTTTAATGATTTTAATAATTATTGTTTTTAATGTTTATTCTGTATTTATTATTTGCATGTAGATTTCTTATTGTTGTGAGCCGCCCAGAGTCTCTGTGGAGTGGGCGGCATACAAGTGCGAATAATAAATAAATAAATAAATAATCTTTATTGCATTCTCAAAAATGTAAAAATATTCATAGGTTTTTTTTATGCTCATGTATAAAACTTCAATGCATATAATTTTCTGACATTTTGAGAAAAGAATACTTGAGAAATTGATTTGGGTGGAAAAATCGTAATACTTTGGAGCATAAATAAGAAATAACAACAACAACAACAACAACAACAAGAGTTGGAAGGGACCTTGGAGGTCTTCTAGTCCAACCCCCTGCTTAGGCAGGAAACGCTACACTACTTCAGACAAATGGTTATCCAACATCTTTAAAACTTCCAGTGTTGGAGCATTCACTTCTGGAGGCAGGCTGTTCCACGGATTAATTGTTCTAACTGTCAGGAAATTTCTCCTTGGTTCTAAGTCTCTCCTTGTTTAGTTTCCACCCATTGCTTCTTGTTCTACCTTCAGGTGCTTTGGAAAATAGTTTGACTCCCTCTTCTTTGTGGCAACCCCTGAGATATTGGAACGCTGCTATCATGTCTCTCCTGATCCTTCTTTACATTAAACTAGACATACCCAGTTCCTGCAACCATTCTTCATATGTTTTAGCCTCCAGTCCCCTAATCATCTTTGTTGCTCTTCTCTGCACTCTTTCTAGAGTCTCAACATCCTTTTTACATCGTGGCGACCAAAACTGAATGCAGTATTCCAAGCGTGGCCTTAGCAAGGCATTATAAAGTGGTATTAACACTTCGCGTGATCTTGATTCTATCCCTCTGTTAATGCAGCCTAGAACTGTGTTGGCTTTTTTGGCAGCTGCTGCACACTGCTGGCTCATATTTAAATGGCTGTCCACTAGGACTCCAAGATCCCTCTCACAGTTACTACTGTTGAGCAAGGTACCATATATACTGTACCTGTGCATTTTATTTTTCTTGCCTAAATGTAGAACCTTACTTTTTTCACCATTGAATTTCATTTTGTTTGATAGCGCCAATGTTCAAGTCTGTCAAGATCCTTCTGAATCTTGAGCCTATCTTCTGGAGAGTTGGCTATTCCTGCCAGTTTGGTTGTAACAATATGTAACAATTTGGTTAAGTAAAAGCTTCAAATGAATATATTTTCTTGTTTTCTCTTATTTTGATAGGAACCTCCAAAGCCTTCTCAAAACCTTTTAAAGGTTGGAATGAAGCTAGAAGCAATAGACAGAAAAAATCCTTATTTAATATGTCCTGCAACCATTGGGGATGTGAGAGGAGACGAAGTTTTTATAACCTTTGATGGTTGGCGTGGAGCATTTGACTATTGGTGTAAATATGATTCTCGAGATATTTTTCCAGTTGGATGGTGTGATTTAACAGGGGATGCACTACAGCCACCAGGAAAAAGTGGTAAGAATCTTTATGTGTTAAAATTGTGTGGTTTGTGTTTAACAAGATTGATTAAGCTTTTAAGGTTCCATCTTTATGGTGTACATTTTGAAATTCTAAATACCATAAAATGCAACAAAAATGTATTTCTCTGGTTTGATTTTAAAAATCATTTTACCTTCACTTTTGATGGGGCTTACTATATAAAATGCAGCTTTATATTGTAAGAATTTCTGTATTGGTTTAGGTATGCCAGAGATCCATATACATTAATAAACTATAATTTCATTTTTAAAGAAATGACAACCACTGAGCTTACCTACTGCCATTCGCTCTCCTCCTCTTTTATGTATGTATGGGGGAGAAGAAGATTTGTTTGTCCAATTTGTTAATTAACTATTCAAATGAAATAAAGAAGTTGAACTGCTCGACCATTTATTTATTTGGAATATTTTTTCATGCTACTGAGTACATTATATAAGTACTTTTAAAAGTAGGGGCAGTAAAATCAATTGAAGTCAGGCACACATTCTTAAACAAATATTGTAGACTGTTTAGCAACCAATATTACAGGTAGTCCTCAAGTTACGAATGCAAGGCTCGTTAAGTGCACATGAGGTATTTCAGGATGGGGAAGGCCATGGGGGGGGGGGGCTACTGATAGAACAGGCCATCTGCCTAAGACCACCCAAGGCCTCCCCAACCCACTGAAATACCTCATGTTCCCCACAATTGCTTCCCCCCTCAACCTGCTGCACCGGGTCACTTACCTTGTGAAGTTCTAGCAAGCAGTCTCCTCTCCTGCCTTTCAGCTGCATGTGCCCCTCTGCAGCTCTGTTTTGGGCCTCTGCAGGCCTCCCCTGGCAAGTTGCCGGCTGAAATGGAGCTTCTGAGGGGTGAATCCAGCCCTTCGATGCTCTGTTTGGCCCTCCGTGGACCTCCACCGGTCCCTGGAAGCTCCATTTCCACCTGCAACAGGCCAGGGGAGGCCTCTGGATGCTCGAACGGAGCTTCTGAACGGCAGATCTGCCCCTCAGAAGCTCCATTTCGGCTGGCAACATGCCAGTCAAGGCCTCTAGACACCTGAACGAAGCTTCTGAGGGGTGGATCCATCCCTCAGAAGCTCCATTTCGACCAGCAACATGCAGGACGAATGTTGCAGAGCCTCTGCGGTTGTTCGTAAGGGCGAACAACTGCCGTGGTGCTGCAAGATTCGTAGTTTTGGGCTTTTTTCGCAAATGCTAGGGGGTGCTTATCGCGTAACTTCAAATGTTCGCTAAGGGAACGCTAGTAACCCAGGTATTACCTGTATTAAAAATTCAAGAAATGGATTAAATGGAGCTATTTGTAAGGCAGACTCAATGGGGTCTCTTTTCTTTTCCTATCTTCTGTATCCAGATGGAATGTTAAGTGACAATAGAAGTAGGTAGCTTACGCTGGTTGTATTGAATGATCTTAATATGGATCTTAAAGTTGATACATAAAAATAATATTCCAATATCTGTAGATTTTTTTTATGTGTGGACTCATATAAATAGCTTGTGATCATGTTAACAGTTTAAAAAGTCACATCAGAACATTAAAATAAAGAACAATTAAAAGTCATTTAAAAGGCAATTTTGCAAATATAGCATCTCCTTAGTGGAAAGCTAAGGGATTGATACATCTTGCTTGATATTATACATTAATTTAAAGAATTATTATTGTGCTATTGAAAATCTGCACTCTTGTGTACCAGTTTAGTGTTTTCTGGAGGCTGCATTAATAGCCTTAGTAATTTCAAGCAATTTCAATTTAAAACTTTTTAAATTTAAGTTGTTCTTTAGGACTGTTGATAATACATAAACAGAGACTGCTGCATATCTAGACAGTGCACAAATGACCTGATTAAATGATGTCTTAATTGTTCGGTAGCACAGCAAGCAACTAACATTTTGTTTGCATTGTGGAATTAAAAGGGCTGTTGTGATGTAAAGAAATGCCCTGAAAAGAACAAAAATGTTTTCTAGCCTTTCCCTTCTTCCCACACTGCATTAATTTCAAAGAGACATGTCATTTTCTCTTAGTAATACATTGGCTTTTTAAAACATATTCTTTTAAAGTAATCATGTTGTTTTAGGATTTTTAGTTTCTATTCTTCCCTTGAGGAAAATTTGTCTGCAGATGTATACTGGTTGGTAGCTGAATTTTTTTGCATGTCTTTTCAATGCTTTCTAAATTTCTGACCCCTCTAATATTTGATCTTCTCCTAGAGCAGTGGTTCCCAACCTGGGGGTCGGGACCCCTTTGGGGGTCGAACGACCATTTCCCAGGGGTCTCCCCGGCATCCTCAGCTCCCCCCCACTGCCACAAGCCTGGCCATATCGCGCCCCACAACCCGTGCCCCCACCGCGCCCCACCCCGCTGCCGCTATTTGGGTACTTTTACCATCTGTGCATGCACAGCACGCTTTGCACATGCGCAGAGGGTAAAAGAACTCAAATGGCGGCGGCGGGGTGGGTCACGGTGGGGGCGTGGGGGCGGGCCGTGGGTCGCGGCATTAGGAAGGTTGGGAACCACTGTCCTAGAGGCAGAGTGAAGGAAGTAGAACTAGGGGATTCGTGGTCATTGTTAATAGAGCCCATAGACCAGGGGTGTCAAACTTGATTTCTTTGAGGGCTGCATCAGGGTTGTTGACCTCGAGGTGAGGGGCACGATGGGCATGGCTGGGGGGGGCGTGGCTGGATCTATGTCGCTCATGTTGGGGGACGCCTGTGGTGGCCTGGGCAGGGCTGGGAATCCATTGTCCCCAGTGGAGGAAAGCGAGAGCACGGCGAGCACCAAACCCTTATACACCAGAGGAGCCTCACCGTCCCTTTCAGGGCAGCGGAGGGTAAGTGCCCAGTCAGCCTTCAAACTGACTGAGGGCACTGGAACCCCACAGCCCAGCCCAGCCACGCTTCCCCAAGGGGTGCCTGGCTGCACTTACCTCTTCAAGACTATTGCTGCTGTGCTCACTCTCCTTGGCCAGGTTTCTCATGGTGTATGCGGGAGGGCAAAGTATGTAGGTCAGAGGGAGGCCCAGTCCCTCTCCTTGTGAGGAGACCCAGTTTTGTAACCAAAGCATCCTCAGCAATAGGATGGGAGACCACCAGGAGCGTTCAGGAGGTGGGGACAAAGGGATGGCAAAAGGGCAGCAGGGCTGCTGGTGGCCAAGTGCTAAGGCCGAACTTCCCTCAGACCTCCCACCCTCTCATTTTAATCTCCCGCCTGCCTGCCCGCTCGCCCTCCTTCCTTCCTTCCTTTTTCCCTTTTCTTTTCCCTTCCCTCTTCATTCTTCTTTCTTCCCCTTTTCTTCTTTTTCTTCCTTGCTCTCTTCCCCTCTTCCCTTCTTTTTCTTGTCTTTCCTCTTTCCCTTTCTCCTTTCCTTCTTGGATGCGCAAATGCAAAAGGGGAAACATTTCTCGATGCTTCCTTGCCTTGTAATCAAATGCCACTTTTGCTAGTAGTTTATGGCTACTTAAAAGACTGAGAACAAACCAGGCTCAGTTTATCCCATGCTTGTATTTAGTGGGGGTGTCCACAGACAACAGTACAGCAAAACTGTCAAAATGCTGGCTCTGATAGTTGATCAGAGCTCCTCTGTTTTTTATGTGCAACAGATTTAGCATTTAGGAACAGAGGTAAATTAGTTGCTTTTCTATTAATATATAATCCTTAAGGGGGCTCTCCTGTAGGAACCGACATGGTCTAATTCAGACTGAAATATAGCAAAGGAAAATATTCCCCCCCTGCTTTGTCCTGTTCCCCCCCCCCCACTGGAAATGGCTGTTTGCAACACAGGAGGGGATACTTTCCTAAGAGCTCACAATTCAAGAATACCAATGCCGATTCTTCTCCCCCAGCTGCATACAGTATTCCAATTCCCACCCCAAATATATCAGTATACAGATACCCCTTTCACCGTGAGATTTCCTTCCTCTTCCCCAATTTCAATTTCCTCCCCCAGCGCTCCCCCCCCAAATGAATGAACTTGGGACGAAGAACATCAAAAGTTGCCAAGAGGCCCAGAAGAAGCCGTGGCAAATTAAAAATAAGAAGAAACAGAAACAAAAATTCCCTGTTTGTTTGCTCGCCCCTCCCACCTATGAACCACAAATTAATGGGAGCTGCCCCATTCTCTTTGCATATTTCCAGTCTGCCCCCCACCCCCGCCTGCCTTGAGAGGCCTGCATGGCTTTCTTCCCTGACCCCCACCCCAGAAAAATAAAATAAAAGCACATTCAGCACACACACCCTTCTCTCCGCCAAATTCCAGCAGCAATCAATCCGCACTCGTTGCCAGCAATGAATCTCTAGCGCGCACTATTCAAAGATCTGGGAATTAAAAACTTACATGCACGCACATGCCAGAATTTGGAAAGGACCCGGAAAAGGAAAGAAGGAGTAAGAGCAGGCATCAGGGCTGGCACATGGTCAGCCTTAGATCTAACCCGCGCAGTCCCCTAGAGCCAGTGAGAGACCGCCCTGCTGCCTCTGCCCCACTCCCTGGGCATGAGCACGGTCAGCCTGTGGGGCAAGATGGTCCCCGGGAATGCCAGGCCCATGCCTGCTTGCTGCCTCTGCGCGCGCCCAGGAGGCGGGGCAGGGGCAGCCTCACGGATCTAAGGCCGACCACGTTCCGGCCCAGATGGCCAGCACCAGGTTGTAGATCAGCGCCTGGTCAACCTGGGCTGGGCCGAGGCGCTGCGAGCCTGTCCGCTGTTTCTAGGGCGGCTCCGCATGCCAGATATAACCACATTGTGGGCCGGATTTGGCCCATGAGCCTTGAGTTTGACACCTCTGCTATAGACAATATGTAAATTGATTTAACAGTTTCCATTCCACTTTGTTCCCTCCTTTTCCCTCCTCTTAAGTCAACAAATGCAAATAATTCCCCCCCCCCCGATTTGCCAGAGCAACATTTCAGACACTTGTGCCTTTTCCTCCCTGAGGTCTTATAAAAAAAAGTTTAGTTGTGAATCTATTTAGTGGCACATGTGTGTATGTGTGTGTGTGTATGTGTGTATTTTAAAAAAGAATAATAATTTTCTCTTTTTGAATATATGTATGTATGTACTATATGTATTAGAAAAAAGAAATTATATGGCATTTTAGAAGACTTAATTTATTATAGCTACGTTAGGAACAGATATACGCAGATATGCTGATTTCCTGAAGGGAAATCAAATGCAAATATGTATGTGTAAAAGTTTGAAACATGTCTTTCTATACTGTCATATCCCTGTCGGAGCCTGAATCTGCAGGGGAAGACGAGCTGAGCCGACAGAGATTGAGAGGGCAGCTTCGTTGTCTTCAGAAGGAAATGGCGAAAGCCAGGGACTTTCAGGATTAGGACAGATTATAGGCAGGGAGGAACAGAGGCAGGATGAACATGAGAGACAGAGCTCAGGCGAGGAGCAAGGACTACCCCCTCCTGATCCAAGGGCTCATAGAGTGGAGAGAATGCGTGAACAGCGCACACAGAGCAGGCTACTTAGGAGAAGAGTGCCCCAAGTACTCTTCACAAGGCACACCTGGGGAATGAGACTTAAGGAGATGCTGTGGGGAGGGGTATTTCTCGGGAACAAACGCTGAGTTCCTGAAGTGTTGCATGCTGACATTTGAACTTTCCAAGAGTCCTTGCATTCCTTCTGGCGGTCTGGACTAATTACCTGGATCTTTTGCTTCCTAAACTCCTTGATTTGCCAAATTAATTTGGATTTATTGCTGTGCAGTCTTGGTGCAGACAGGGCTGGGCTAGACTAATTGCAGCCAGAGGCTACTTGAGGTTTGGAGGGGGGGGTTGTTATCACTCTGCTATGGGACTTGCCAGAAACCTGGGAGCGTTTGGAAAAATTTGGAGCAATAAAGGAGCGGTTTGAACTGCCAGCTGTTTGTGTTATCTCTGTGCCATGCCCTGGGTCATCACATATACTTTTGACACTGAAAATTGTTTCCTTTGTGTTGGTCTAACACAAAGAAGAAATTTGTTGGTCTAACAGCTTTTGACATTTTGGAATAATCTGGCTAATAATAATCTGACAGTAACCCACACATCTTCATACTAGATAACTTTTAACAATTGTATTTATTTACCAGATATGTTATAAAGAAATCAGTCTTACAGTATTTTAAACAGATTTATTGCTTTGTTCTTGAGATGTATTTGTGTGCATCTGCCTAGTGTAATAATTTCTTGTATATTTGCTGTATTGATTTTTCTTGTATGGTAACCACTTTTAAAACTGATAGAACTATTAAGGGTAATGTTTATTCATTTTGCTTATTCTGTACTTCTTATCCCTACATGTTTTGTGTATTTATCTCTACTTATTTTATAAAGATTGCAGACTATCAAGCAAAGTGGGCTATTATCATTTATTGTTAATCATTTTTTAATTTGTCAAAACTAATGTCAAATTATACAAGGTGATTATATAGGGTTAAGTTTTGCTTGAGTGAACTTTATAGAGCCCATCTAAATCCTACATACCAATATGAAATATTTCTTTTGTCTTATTTTTAAATAAAAAGACAAAACATATCAAACAGCAACTTAAGTGTAAAATGCATGCTGGTAATTAATTAGTAGTGTGGGAATAAAAGAAATTTATTTAGAAATGCATAATCTTATCATTGTTTTTTATTTATATGTATTTAACTCTTAAAGTGCCTGCTAACCTCATTGCATCACTTTTTGACAAAATAAATTGCTAATGTGAGGCTTTCTTCCAGACAGGATTATGGATGTAGAAAAGCTAAAACTGTCCTCCTCCCTCCACAGTTTCTTTTGATCCAGTCAGATTCATTTCACTTAGTTTAAGTTAAAAAAAAAACCTCAATCTTAACCACTAGTTACATCTTTAAAGTAATGTGTAGTTTGGCCTTAAATTCTGTGGGAAAAGAGCCAGGCCTATAGTTGTGCCTCCAGAAAGTTTTATGTACAGAAATAATAGCATAGACACAAAGGTGCACTGGCAAATTTCTGGATAAGAAAGCAGGCCTTCCTTATCTTGCAGAAAAGTTAGTCTATCTTGTTTTTCACTTATCTTTTTATTTCACTTATCTTGCAGGAAAGTTAGTCAAAAATTAATTCATGATTGATTGTAAACCTCTTTTAAAGTATTACTGAATTTTAAAAAATATTTGAGGATCCTGTTGGTTGGATGTTACTTTAACAATCCATAAAGATGGTCCATGTGTCTTTCCACAGTTTCTAGCACAAAGAATAATATCAAAGCACAGACCTCTCCTTCCAAAGTAACTCGGAGCTCAATGCAGTCTCCACCGAAATCAGCTTCACCTGTTCCAACTGCCAAAGGCAGGAAACTCACTCGGGCAAAACCACTGGCTCCATCCACCGTCCTTAGGAAAGTCCAGTCTCCTAAAAATATTCCGGTAGTCAAAAACATTTCTCACAAAGAAAACCTCAAAAAAAGGAAAAAGGACTTAAAACCAGGAAGAAAAGTTAGTATAAATTTTTTATCATAGGTGTGATAGTCTGTTTTGTTGATTAATAACTTGCATTCTCCTGCCCCATGTGTGAAAGTTTCTTTACCAAATCTACTTTTCATAGATTTATTATTTTTTGAAAGCTGTTTCCAAAGTGTTCTATTGCTGTCCAAATGCAGAATATGATTTGTAAATTACAGATTTTATTATTTTAATGTGTAAACAGCATTGGCATATTTACTTGGTCTTAAATTTGCAGGGTTTAAAATCTGTCTTCCTGAACTATTGATTTTTCTTAATCCGAAAGTGACTGCCCCCCACCAAAAGTCTTCAAATTTTCTTTGTCTCGTTTCTTTAATGCAGATAAGTTAAACTTGATCAATTTTATACTACAATTTTGTACAAACACACACACACACACACACACACACATACACACTATCTTTTATTTTAGTGGAACTTCCTTTCAGTGGGAGGTATTTAAAGAAAATGGGAATAGAATAGTGGTCCCATAGATGAGCATGTTTCTATAAGTGGTGAAAAGGACATTTACTATATTTATACACTCTAGTTTTAAAAATTTGCTGAGGCAGATATTTATAACAGTTGACTAAATCTGCCAAAGAGGTTTCTTTCAATATAGGACTGGTTGTCGTTTTATGTGATGGCCTGGCTTCTGAAAGCTCTCATCTGGTTGCTAGTTCTAGCTGAGATCATGTTTCTGCCTCTTCTGGAGAATCTCTGATCAGGAATAAACTCTAAATCTACAGCAACATATTTTATGCTCGTTTGACAGCATTCAATAATTCACGGTATCAGAATTTTGTGTCAACTGATACTGACCTAAATATGATTTGACTATTTGCAAAAATATTTTTAATGTAATAAAATATTTTATTTTTCAACAGAAAAAAAACATAGCAATGCAACCTCTCACCTTTTCTCCTCCTATTTCTGCAAAAGTCGACAATAGCAGCCCCCCGATATACAGAGAGGCACCTGCTATCACTGGTACATCAGCGGTTATTTCAACAGGTAAATTTACCTATTAAAAAAAATCTCATGGGGTCAAATTCTGATGATTCTCGATTTACCCTAGGGGCACAAAAACAAGTCTGAAAGTAGCTATGAGGCTTTGCATTGGATACACATTCCCATTTTACATCAATTTGAAAAATATAGAATGTGTGTTATCAATTTTTAAAGCAATACTTTATGCAAGTGCCGGTGTGTGTTAAACATTATACTGTATATGGTGTTAAACGGAACTCAGGTTGTGCGTCTTTTGAAATCTGCTAGTTTCTTCTGTGGCATTATTTTCTGTTTCACTAAGGATCAGCAGATAGTACCTTAGATGAATAATGCTATTCCCCCCCAAAATTTTCTTTAGTGTACTTGTGTATTTTCTGTATGTCTGATCTCCTGATAATTATTTTTTCACAGCTATTTTCTTGTTTTCTAAATTTCTGTGCAACCACTAAGCGACTTTTCCACATTTTACTTTTACTCTCTTAATGTTTAAATGTTCCTTCCAACTTCTATAATCTTCCTTTCAAAGTTCCCTTTTCTTTTTTATCCCCATTGATTGTGTTTCCTGGCTATGTGTACCTTTATTATCCTTGTCCCTGTATCATTTTTCTAAACAACCTTTTTATCTTTCTATTTTAGTCTACCCAGAGCAGAAAGAAATAATTTCTTTCCTACTGCTAATCATTGTTTGGCATATTCCCTATAAGGTTTTGGAAGTCAAATCTCTGGGTAGGGATGAAGGGAGCAGATGTTTGATAAAGGAGAACAAAACAAAGATCGATTGTTTAGATTGAAGGGATTCTATTTTCTCTTTAATTCTGGAAAATGTAGCAAAAAACAGGATTAGAAGTGCAATAAATGTGAACATGTGGACATGTTCAAGGTGAACATTATGGTTCATCTGAATATACCATGTAAGTGAAATCTTGGGATTCCAGTTCCTTTTGGTGTTAAAAAGCAAAGCAAGAATTTCTTGGGTAAGAAAAATGATAGACAAAGATGAGTTTTATTTGTTCATTTGTCAGAACCTAAATTTTATGTCACTGGGATGCCTTTAAGAAGGTAGATAAAGATGAATTCTACATTGTGTTTTGTTCTGTTTTTTAGTTTGTGTCTATGTTAACAAGCACGGAAATTCTGGGCCTCATCTTGATAAAAAGAAAATTCAGCAGCTTCCTGATCACTTTGGACCAGGTCCTGTGAATGTAGTACTTCAGCAGGCTGTCCAAGCTTGTGTAGATTGTGCCTATCAATCAAAAATTGTCTTTGGATTCCTCAGGGCTGGGCATCATGCTGGAGAGATTATTACTGGTACATTATTTTATCTTATTTATATTTAGACTTCAACTTTGTGCATAGATTGCATTTGTGAACAACAAATCAGCAACTCTGGCTTATCTTCTGCTAAGAATGTCTATGGAGATTCTCACTCATCCAGGTCATGGTTGCCCCAAAGGTCCTTTTTTAAAGGCAACTTTCTTTGTTTTTCCTTGAAGATGTTTTGCTTCTCATCCAAGAAGCTTCTTAGATGAGAACTGAAGAAGCTTCTTGGATGAGAACTGAAACGTCTTCAAGGAAAAACAAAGTCTAATTGCCTTTTGAAAAAGCACCTTTGGGATTCTGCTAAGAATGAATATTTTCATTTCAGTGATCCCTTTAGGTTTGTGAGTCTTGATTATTTGGCTAATTGGACCCAATTTAATATTATATGAAGCTTTTTATTTCCGGTTGGCTTTATCCTTTTGTACAAAGAGGTGGGGAAAAAACTCACTTGTAATGTTGACATGCAGAATAAGCCAGACTTCTGGCCTGTTGTTAACTGTATATGCAATACAATTAGTCAGTGATTCTTGTAAACTAACCACAATAAATCAGTATTTAAAAAAAAACAGCAGACTGCAGAATCAATATTTTGAAAGCCAATAAAAACTCTATATGCTTGGTAATGACAAAACCTCTAACTTTCTTTATTCTTAAATAAGTTATATTTAAATTGACTTACATTTGTCATATCCCCCAAAATAATAACTAGAAAAAAATATTTTCTGTTAGAATTTAAAAGCAAAAGCACCTCCATTCATTTTGCTTTATACAAAAATATTTGATCCAAAACTGTGAATGTATTCTGTTTCCTACAATGAGCTTATATCTTAGCTGAATGCTGTTTTGGAAAAGTCAGAATTCTACATAGGTATAATTGCTGTCTGCCCTATGGTGTCAATATTTATCTAGTTCTAAATTAGAATTGCTCCTTGTCACTTTATTTCTAGCAAAACCAGTCTTCGGGATACACATTTGGATGCCTGTTTATAATTCTGGGATTTAAAAAAGACTGTCTTACTTTATTACATTTTATTAATGCCAGATGAGACAGTTTTCTGTGGTTAAGCTGTCACACCTTATATCTAGCATTATTAAATTGAATCTTTTAGAAGACACATTGATTTCAAATTAATTTTTAATATCATGACAGTGGAACAAGAGTTCTCAGTCTTGGTCATTGTGCTTTTCCAGGCTGGGAACCAATTGCCCATCCATTCCCAAATATAAAACAAATAGTTTCAGATTTGCAGTACTGGCCCGAAGGCAGTAGAAATGGGCTGGTGCTCCTAATCATTCCCAATAGCCCAAAGGAACATATATTTTCAGAGAGATAGGGAGGAGCCCTATGAACTCTTTGTATTTGAGTAGTATTACATTCTTGAAAATTAATAGCTTTTAAAAATGTGCTTTTCAAACTTGGCAAAACAAATGCAGATTGATTAGCATAGAGATACTGGAAATGGTCCAAAACCTCTTGTAGATAAAAAGTACAAAAACTGCTGCCTTCTTTTTATTCCTAGGATTCATTAAAAGGGAGATAGCTTCTGTTAGGCACTGGTGGTATTTCATTGTATGTAATAATATTGGTATTTTTAAACATCTTTTTACTGACAGCCTCTTTTGATGAGGAGAAACATGCCATCAATCTTCCTTCTGTGAATAGTGCATCTTTTGTTCTGCGCTTCTTGGAGAAACTCTGCCACAGCCTACAGTGTGATAATCTTTTCAGTAGCCAGCCCTTTAGTCCTTACATGGGAAATGCACATAGTCCCATCGAACATGATAGAAACAAGTCAGGTAATGTTCTGATTACTTTAGTTTCTTTCCTTGTCTTACCTCTTGTGTATTTTAGCATTGATGGTTTATATTTAGAAACAAAACAAGCAAGAAACAAAACAGTAGAATAATCATTTTGAATTATAGTGCACAGTGATTTAGTAAGAATTTTAAAAAGTAGATAGTTTTGCTTTTTTCCACACGTGTAATTACAAGTTCTAAAGTTTTAAAGTATATTTTGACTTACACAACATGCTTATGTAATTTTTTGGCAACAATTCAGAAGCTTTTTTCAGGGACTTTTATTTCCCAGTGTATTCTGAAGACATGGTATTTAGTAGTCTGATATCCAAATACCAAGGAGGATTGACCCTACTTAGCTTCTGAGCCCAAAAAGGTCAGCCATTGTTGCCATTCACTGTAGAATTAAAAGTAAGGTATACTGAAAACCACTGTATTAGGACTACAAATCCAATCCATATTCAAAGAGGAAAGTGGGATTCAGAATATGCATGTTATAGCTATTGGCACATTCTTAAATCAAATATGCTTCCCTCAGAGTCCCAGAAAAATGCAGCTTCCTTAAAAAGTTGCTGACACTTGTAGTGTGAGTTTTACATACAGAAATACTTTTTCTCTATTGAGCCCAGATTGCTGGATAGCATTAATATGGATATGCAACTGCTATGATAAGAAAATAGTATGATAAATTCTTTAGTTTACAATTGCTTGTTGAAATCTGTAAATCTGAAATAAGTATCTATAGATCTTTATGTGTTTAAGTGCTCAGCTTACATAGTCCTGATTTCACATTGCTTACTTGCTTATAGTCAGTCACATAAGGTGCAATGCTGGTTTCTAGCTTTACTGTATATGCTATAATGACCAAACAGCCACTAGCATTATGGCCATCAACCAAGGATTTAGTCTATTTCAATGGACTGTTATATTTCTATTATTCATCACCCACCCAAGTCATAATGATTAGAATGATGATTGCAAGGCTCATTCATTGATGACAGGGCAGTTACTGTTTACTGAGATATGAGCAGGTGCCCAAAATGATTATTTTATACTTGAATTATATATGGGATTCTAAAAGTCAGATCTCATAGACACTTGATTGTATAAACTATGATAACATTATATTTACTTCTAAATACATTCTTACTTGTTTCGTGCATGACTTTTAAACATTCCTAAGCACAGTAATATTCTCTGAAAAAATATCATTAATATTGTGATTGGCCTATGGGGCCTGACTTTTGGTATCCCCGTATATTACAATGCTGATTTAGAGCTGGATGAATTAGTTATGTCCTGTTTCAGGTGAATTAAAAACCACCTAACATACTGTGTTCAGATCAAGATTCATACTGAGCTGGACTACAGCCTTTTAAGTATATTGTTAAATGCTTGGCTGTCAGATAAACTACAGTTATTGAACTTTAAATATATTAGGATTTCTATTAGAATTGAAAGGAAACAAGATTAATATATGCTAAGTTTAATTAAATTCCACATACTCTATACAAAAAGCAGAAAAGACATTCTTTCAAAGCAATATTTGGGATCTTCACATTTTGGCCAATGAAATACTATCTTGTATATGTTTGAGATTGAGTGAATGCTGTCATGAACTGGAGGCTTTAATTATAACTGTATTTTGCCTTTAAATTATGGAGATGAATTTTCATTACAATCATCAAATAACTTTACAGTATTTTTATATTGTACTTTATTTTACCTAGATTTTCTATTAAAAAAAGAAATTTTGTGCATATGTTTTTCTCAGAAATAATCTCATTAAAAATGTAGTCACAATTTGGCAACTACTGTTATTTATTTATTTAAAAGATTTATATAGCCATCCATCTTGCACAACTCTGGGCAACTCACAACACTAAAACTAGTAACTATAAAACAATCATAAAACAGTAAAATGATCAAACAAAAACCCTATGCCTTAATCATCCCCTTAGGATGCCCACAGCAAGCTACAATTACCCACATTCCATTCTTTCCATCCCATCCTGTCCCGTCCCATCCCATCCCATCCCATTGTCTCAGTAAAAAGTCAGTTCTTGATGGCCTTCTGAAAAGCTACAAGGGTTGGGGCTTGCCGAATCACTGGAGGGGAGGGTGTTCTATAAGGTAGGGAAAGCCACAGAAAAGGCATATTTTCAAGGTCCCATGAGATGACAGGATTTCAAGAATAGGGTCTGGAGTGTGCTTACACTATCTGATCTAATGGGACAGGCAGTCACATATACAACCAGGTCCAATGCCATGTGGAGCTTTAAAGGTGATTACCAGCACCTTGAATTGCATCTGGAAGCCAGGAAAGCTCACACAATGGAAAGGTAACATGGGTGAACCTATGAATATCCAATACTACCGTATATATGCTGCTGCATCCTGGATCAATTGTAACCTCAAAGTAATCTTAAAGAGCAGACACATGTAAAGTATATTGCAGTAATCCAAACAGGAAGTGACTTAGGCATGAATGACTGTATAGAAGACCTCTCAATCCAGAAAATGGTACAATTGGTGTACGACATCGATCAGTGCAAAGCTCAGTCACAGCTGTCATCTGCAGGAGCCATGAGTCCAGGAAGATCACCAAATTGTGGGGAATGCAAGCCTGTACAGTCAAAGATGACATGTCAAAAATCCAAAGCGACTCCATCTTGCCAGGATTGAGTTGTTCATCCCCATCCAGACAGTTACAGCCTTCAGGCACTTGGACAGCACTGCAACAGCACCATCTGTTGGCCAGGAGCAGAAATGTATGGCTGGGTATCATAGGCGTACTGATAATACCATAACCCTTGCTGTTGGATGAACTTACCCAGTGGTTTTGTATACATGTTAAAGAGGATAGGGGAGAAACCAGAACCTTGAGGTAACCCCCCCCCCACACACACTTTAGGGGCTCAGAGCTTGATCTCTCCTTGCCCAGCAACACTGACTGGAACTAGCCACAGAGAAAGGAGGAGAATCACCACAAAACGGTACCTCCTACTCCTGAATCCAGTGCAGAAGGATGCTATGGTCGATGGTATCAAAATCTGCTGAGAGATCCAGGAGAGCAGGTCAACTGCACTACTCCAATTCCAAGCTCTCCAAAGGTAATTAGCAAGCATAACAATACTGTCTCAGTGTTGTACCTGGTCTTAACCCAGACTGAAAAAGAGTCCAGATCGTTTCGTTCAGTGGTCTCTGAAGGTAAGTCCCAACTACCCTTTCAACAACTTTTTACAGAAGTAGTAAGTTGAAGGCTTAACATTGCTGGAACTAAGGATGGCCTCTTGAGAAGAGGGCACATCACTGCCTCCTTCAATGCAAGTAGAAACACCCCTTCTATAAAAAGGAGCCACCTACATACTACCTCCTGGGACGCCTTAACTAATCAGGAGAGGCATGGGTCCAGATGGCCAAGCTCACAATACGAGGACCCTGTCTACTTCCTCAAGATCAACCAGATCAAACTCCTCCCAGATAACAGGGCTCAGACATGTTTCTTATTGAATGTTAATGTTATGATGTATTGTGTACATTGTACATTGTATAACAATAATTTAGAGCTATACTTTCCTATTTATATTTTTCACCACCACTTTTTTTCTATAACCGTAATAGAATGGACAAAACTGTTCTCCTTCAATGGAAGGGATGCAAAAGCTTGTTCACTTTGAGGACTACAACTGATGTTTGAGTAGGATTCAAGCTATTAGGTCATGCCAAGACAGAAATTAGCGTGTTCCTACTTATTTTATAATCATTGAAAATTGTAATTGAATGGTATCATGTAGAGAGTTAGGGGGTTTACCAACCACTTTCACGGATTTTATATTGTCCTGTAATTATGTGCTTTGCTATTTAATATACAAATAATGGGCTTGGCAAAATTGTAGCTTGCAAAAGTTGGGGAATAAAGAAATAGAGAAAAAGTAAATATGCCCAGAATTATTTCTCTCTTTCCCCATTCTTGCAAGTTGACATATACTTAATATCATCATATTCATGAAAAAGGGGCAAGGTGGTTAAGTATGGATGTTTTAATTCTTGCCTATTTTGTCATTGACCAATCACCAAATCTATATTAAATATACAAAATAGGCAATAATTAAAGCATCCTTATTTAACCACCTTTCCTCCCTTATACAGACTAAGGTGAAAACATTAATTTCAGTTCATTAATTTGTTGTGTGCTTCTGATTCAATTCTCATTTATGGAAAAAAAATGCCCACTTTTTGAATAAGTGATATATTTATTTCTCATCTCAAGGTATCTTATCACTTGTTGTATATTATGGTTAATGATTGTAACTATGGGCTATGATATATGACCTATCATTTTGTTGTATGTACACTGAGAACTTATGCACTGGAGACAAATTTCTTGTGTGTCCAATCACACTTGGCCAATAAAGAATTATGATTTCTAATTTTCTAATTTTCTAATTAAATTACTCATTGGAAATGCTTTGAAGTAAATACTATATAAAAATACATGGACAGAAGGAATTGCAACACAATTAAAGGTCCATATGCATTTTCCATGGAAAGATTAATGAGGCAGGTACTATTAACTAAGGTGGCCCTTCACCCATCCATCTTGTATTCCAAATCTGTCTCTAGAGAAGCTTTCCTGAACCTGTTGTGACTGCTACACTGGCAAATATTGTTGTACCTAGTGATTCTAAACTATTTCTAAATTTGCTACCATAGAAATTTGAAATCTTTGTAAAGTGGAGCTTTAAGTGTATGTACATTTGAATTATTGCATGCATTTATAACTCCTTAATCCCTTTTGATTATATAGCAAAAGAACAAATATCAGACAGTAGAAGTGCAAGGTGGTATTCTCAAGATTCACCCCCCTATCCTGTCCCCATGTCTCCTAAGCTTCTAAGAACTGAAGCTCACCCATCTGAAGGTAACTGAATTTTAATTATCTTCACTTACAGTAAGGATAAACAACCTTTTTCATTCTAGGGCCTGGATGTTCTGCATCTTCTTGCTAAGGATCATTGCTATGCTGTCAATGGGCATAGTGGAATTAAAATGTTTGGATCAGTTTGTGGAATGGCAGGGGCTGAAAGTTGTCCATCAAGTCTTGCAGATATTTATGTTAAATGTTTTGTTCCATAATGCCATTTCCAGAAAATAGCCCCCCATTTATTTGGTTTCCTTTTAAAGAGATTCTAAAATTTTGCAAGACTTAAGGTATCCAAAGGACCTAAATATGATCCTGCCACAAATGTTATAATGTACAACATAAATAAAGACAGTCACACTTAACTATAGTTCTGGGCATCCCGTCCAGAATAACACACTCAAAATTTTACAAGCAGTCAAGGCTTCCATACACTCAGAAGAATTTAGTCCCATAGAATTTACTCTTATTTTTTCATGGAAATTTCAGATCTGTCAGTCAGATTAGAATTAAATATTTCTAAATTCAGGAATGCATAAATATCAAAATGAGTTCAATCCTTCCAGACAAAAACAACAAGGGATGAGTGAAGGAAGCTCTTCTGAGGTATCAAATTGGAAATTGATGATCTGAAGATTACTGAGAGATGTAATCCACACAGTATGTGAAAGGAAATTAGCAGCCTTCCCTTATTAGGAGGAAGGGTATCTCTCAACTTGCCATAAGAATTGATATGTGCTTGTTTCAGGCTGTGCAAATTTCCTCCCTGTAGACCATAACAGGTGTCTGAATAATGGAAATGGATAAGTCAGAATAAAGTATCTCATGGAAGCATAGAGCATAATGTTTATTATGCTTTAATGCAGGGGTCTCCAACCTTGGCAAGTTTAAGACTTGTGGACTTCAAGTCCCAGAGTTCCTCAGCCAGCAAAGAGTTCCTCAGCCAGCAGAGCTGAGGAACTCAGGGAGTTTATTTATTTTATTTATTTTATTAATGGTTCTTATAGGCTGCCCAACTCCCGTAGGACTCAGGGCGGCGTACAGCATAGTCTAAGAACAATATAAAACAGTAATAAAATTAAAAAGTTAAAAAAGTTAAAAAAGACATCAACATTCATATATGGGGGATTGATCTCAATATCACCCCGCCTGCCGAAAGAGCCATGTTTTAATGGCTTTGCGGAAGGCCAGCAGGGTGGGAATAATCCGGATCTCTGGGGGGAGTTGGTTCCAGAGAGCCGGAGCCCCCACAGAGAAGGCTTTCCCCCTAGGTCCCGCCAACCGACATTGTTTGGTTGAAGGGACCTGGAGGAGACCGACTCTGTGGGACCTAACTGGTCGTAGGGCTGTATGAGGTAGGATGCGGTCCCGAAGATAACCTGGTCCTATGCCATGTAGGGCTTTAAAGATGATAATCAACACCTTGAATTGCACCCAGAGACCAATGGGCAACCAATGCAGCTGGCGGAGTATGGGTGTTACGTGGGTGTATCTAGAGACACCCACCACAGCTCGCGCAGACGCATTTTGCACCAGTTGCAGTCTCCAAATACTTTTCAAGGGTAATCCCATGAAGAGCGCATTACAGTAGTCCAATCGAGAGGTGACAATGGCACGAGTGACCGTGAGTAAAGCCTCCTTCTCCAAATATGGTCGCAATTGGTGCACCAGGCGAACCTGTGCAAAGGCGCCCCTAGCCACAGCCATAAGATATTGGTCTAATTTTAGCTGTGGATCTAGGAGCACCCCCAAATTGCGAACCCGGTCCAAGGGAGATAATTTGTCTCCCCCAAAGACCAAGGAGGGACAGTCGGTATAATCCTTAGGAGGCAGCATCCATAGCCACTCAGTCTTGTCAGGGTTGAGCTTGAGCCTGTTCCTTCCCATCCAGATCCTAACATCATCCAGGCAATGGCACATCACATCCACTGCCTCCCTGAAATGTACAGCTAAGTGTCATCAGCGTACTGTTGAAATCTCACCCCGTGTGGACGAATGATCTCCCCCAACGGTTTCATGTAAATGTTAAACAGGATGGGTGAGAGGACCAAACCCTGAGGAACCCCACAAGTCAGGGGTCTAGGAGATGACCTCTGCCCTCCTGTCAACACCGACTGCGACCTATCAGCGAGTTAGGAGGAGAACCACCGCAAAACGGTGCCTCCCACTCCCAGCCCGCCGAGTCGGTGCAGAAGGATACCATGGTCGATGGTATCGAAAGCCGCTGAGAGGTCAAGTAGCACCAGGATGGAAGAATAACCACCATCCCGGGCTCACCAGAGATCATCCATCAGGGCGACCAAGACAGTTTCCGTACTGTAGCCGCGCCTGAAACCCGATTGAAAGGAATCCAGATAATCAGTTTCCTCCAATAGCCGAAGAAGCTGAAGAGCCACCACCTTCTCAACAACTTTACCCAAGAAAGGCAAGTTGGAGATCGGACGGAAGTTCTTCAAGTCCGCTGGGTCCAGGGAAGGCTTCTTAAGGAGGGGTCTCACCATCGCAGCCTTTAAGGGTTGCGGTACGGATCCCTCTCTAAAAGAAGCGTTGATCACCGCCTTGATCCAGCTACGTGAAACCTCCCTGGTGGCCGAAACCAGCCAGGAGGTACACAGGTCCAATAAACAGGTGGAAGAACTCATCGCTCCCACGGCCTTGTCCACATCATCAGGAGTTACTGGCTCAAACTCGTCCCATAAAACCAGACTAAGGCTCGCCCCTGTCAACTCAACTGGCCCTGTCCAGCCAGAGTCCAGGTTCAACCGGATCTGAGCGACTTTATCCGTCAGAAACTGTGCAAATTCCTCAGCTCTACCCTGCAAGTGTTCCTCCCCACCCCCTTTTGCAAGGAGGTGGCATGTCACCCTAAATAAGGCGGCTGGGCGAGAGTCTGCGGATGCAATAAGAGCGGAAAAATGTGAACGTTTTGCCGCCCTTATCAACACTAGGTAAGACTTAATAAAAGTTCTTAGCAGTGTTCGGTCAGATTCAGCTTTACTGGCTCTCCAGTGTCGCTCCAGACGTCTCTTGTGGCGTTTCATCTCCCGGAGCTCCTTGGTAAACCAGGGAGATTTCCGGGATCCACTGCCACAGAGAGGTCGCAAAGGTGCAATCTGATCTAAAGCCCCTGATGCCGTGTTGTTCCAGGCAGCCACCAGGGACTCAGATGAATTGTGGACTAGGGTTTCAGGTATCTCCCCAAGTTCCCTCTGGAATCCTTCCGGCTCCATTAGGTGCCTGGGGCAGAACCACCTAATCGGTCCCGCCTCCCTGCAGGGGAGGAGTGGGGCTCTGAAATCCAACCTCAATAGGAAATGATCTGACCACAACAACGGGGAGGTGACTATATCCCCTAACTTCAGATCATCTCTCCACTGCCCCGAGAGGAATACTAGGTCAAGCATGTGACTTCCCTCATGAGTCGGAGCCTGGATTACTTGGGTCAGATCCATGGTTGTCATGGTATCCATGAACTCCTGGGCTGCATCAGAGGTTTCGCTGGCCGAGGGCAGGTTAAAGTCCCCCAGCACCATAAGCCTGGGGAACTCCACCGCCAAGCCAGCTACCGCCTCGAGCAGCCCAGGCAGGGCCTTGGTAACACAGCTGGGAGACAGGTATGCTAACAAAAGGCCCACCTGAACCCCTAAGTCCAGCTTCAGAAGGAGAGTCCCACACTCAACAATCTCCGGGGCAGGGCTCCTACGAGGATGCAGATTCCGGCGCGCTATAATAGCCACTCCTCCCCCCCTTCCCTGGGGTCGTGGCTGATGCAGAACTTAGAACCCATCTGGGCATACCTCCGAGAGGGCAACCCCCCTCCTGGCCCAGCCAGGTCTCAGTTATGCATGGCAGGTCCACCCCCTCGCCCGTGATTAAATCACGTACCAGGGGGGCTTTGTTGACAATTGACCTGGCATTCAACAGCATCAGCTTGAGCCCAGGGCCCTGAAAACTCCGGTCACCAAGTACTCGGGTTGAGCAAGATGGAACCACATCGGAGGGGCCGGAACAAGGGATCACTTGTAAACAGTGAGGTCTTATTCCCCGAGAGCGGCCCACCCCTCTGCTCCCTCTATACCTACCTCTCCCCATCATGACCGAAATATTCCGGCTCTCTACCCCCCCCCCCAAGAGATCCTGTCCTCCTCCCCGCTGGTCCTCCTCACTCAATCAGGCCCCACTCCGCTTCTGTTGCCACACTTAGCGGAGGGGGCCCAAACCCTAGTCCCTGACTCACTCATACTCTCAAAACCAGTCACAACAATCTACACATTTGTCCCCCCACAAGTCTTAAACTTGCCAAGGTTGGAGACCCCTGCTTTAATGAATATCAGAGAGGTACTTGAGACCCAAAGCACACTTTCCAAATCATTTTTGAAGTTGGCAAACTATTTGTCTTTCCATATGTAGAGAGCTACCACAGACTCCCAATTTACAATCATTTTAAACAGTTCAGATAATCTTCACCTGCCCCAGAGTTCTTCCAATTTTCAATTTATTATTCAATTTGTACATTTCTGAAGAAGTAACTGGCATCAATTTAGGTAACAAATTACTATTTCAGGAGTTAACACATGTCCTGGTTGACTTGCTACGCAGTCCTGCTCACGCAGTCCTGCTCACAACTAGACAACAGTAACAGGAGGGGAGAGGGAAAGCATTGGAATGTAAGGGAGGCTTGGAAGGGAAATTTGGAATGCGCTAACTGGAAGGCTGAGACAGTTCCAACACCCCAAGGTCACCGGTTGGAAATGTCCGAGGCAGACAGACTTCCCAAAACAAAGCAAATGCGAATGAATGGTGGATAATGGACAATGGGAAATCCAGTGGGAAAAGGGAAATGTTTCCTATGCTGTTTGTGCACGAAATTGTTAGATCTGGCTTTTCTACTTCTGTACCCATATGGAATCTTTAGTAAAGTTATATTCTTGGTAAAAAATATCCCAGGAGTTTCTTTTGCTGTCTCACCCAGTGGGACAGTTGACATTAAGTCAGTTCTCATAGAAATAGCCTACCTGGATGCCACCAGGAGGTCAACCGGGAAATGTCAGCTATGGGCAAAGACTCAGAAGAGAAGAAGAAGCCAGACGAGGTCTTGGCTTGGGAAGACCAGCACCACCTCAGGCCGGAGCAGGAGCACAACCAGCCAGCGTGTGCCTGAAACCAAAGAGAAATCCAAGCAACCGCAGCTGCCATTAAGGAACGAGTGAGGGATATTCCATACCAGAGGCTGAAGACAACAAACATGAGCAAAGGCTGGGCAATGAATGTGGGCAAGGCAGTGGAGGCCAAAGACTCTCTTCTCCCTTCCGGGATCAACATGGTCCGAGGCAGCAAGTGGATAGCAAAGCGACTAGTCAAATGGGATGACCCCACTGAGTAGAAGCTCTTGACCACCAGCCACAGCCCATCCATGGAACAGTTGAGAGAAGTTCAGAGGGATAGAGCTACAGCAATGCCAGGAGCCACGATCGCCGCCAGTGGGCCAGGAGTCGTGAAAACCTAGGCAGTCCTGGCTACTCCTTCTCCTATTCTTTAGCTGGTGGCACTGGCAGTTGTGGCTGCAGCTAGAGCCCCGGCACAGGTGGTGGCAGCAGTGAGATTTGCCACTCCTCGGTTGCAGCCAGCAGTGCCAATTGCTCTGGCTGTGGTCGGGGCCCTGGCACAAGCAGCCGCGACTGGAATCCCAGAACTGGTGGCAACAGATGGTATTCTGCCCCAGGGACTCATCCTGGTACAGGAGGAGTGCCAGCCACTCCCTCTGGTGGCCCGTTTCGATGGGTGCCCAAACTGCTTAGCTCATTTTCTGGCTTAACGTTATGGTGCGATATACCCAGACAACATGGCCTAGATCCATGTCATTGCAGTCAGTCTGGAAGAGAGTGTTTCAAAGTGGCTGGTGTCGCTGCATGATGAAAATGCCCCAGAACTGGGTGACCTCGACGCCTTCATGCAAGCCCTGTGAGAGCAGTTTGAAGACTCCATGGCAGCCTGGCATGGCAGCCCGCATCCATGCCCTGAAGCATGGGACACGACCGGTAATGGAGTACATTCAAGATTTACGCTGCCTGGCCAGCCACTTAGGAGACTGGCCTAAATGCTTACTGGTCTACCATTTCTGACAGAGATTGAACAAACAACAGTACCAGAATTCCCTACCATGGGGAGATGCTGTGCAACCTGCGGATGTGGTGCCATGTGGCCATCAAGGTAGAGATCGACCTGATGGAGTTCCATGAACATACTGGGCTGGAGAGTCAGCCCCACCGCCCTGTGGAGAAGTGAGTGGCTCCTAGAGGGGGAAAAGGGGCTGCACCTCCAATCAGAAGAGAGAGACCCCGCCAGAACCTTGTTGGCTGCTTTTGCTGTGGAAAGAAAGGTCAACAAGCTGCCAAGTGTCTCATGCCACCGCCTCCGAGCCAACTAAAGAAAAAAATTCCACTGAAACCAATGGAAAAAAGTCATGAAGGGCAACAAGCCATAGAGTTCTCCCCTCCGTCCAGTGAGGAAGCAGGAACTCCGACTCCTGCCAAGATGGGGCCAGTCTTCTATGAGATTGATTTTGAGGGAGAAGGTGACCCGATGGTAGGTGTCCCCATTGTCCCTATGACTGTCAGGGTGGAGATTTCAGTGTCCTCCTTGGGAGTAAATGTGGCCTTTAGGGCCCTGTTGGACTCAGGGTGTACCAGATGCCTGGTCAACCTCAAAGTGATAGAGAAGCTAGGGATGAGGCTAAGGAAGCTAAAGAAGCCTATAGCATTTTCCAAGCTAGACGGTTCGATAACGGATGGAGTGCCAGCGACCCGCCTAATGGAGTCTGTGAAACTGAAAGCTAGGACCCACACAGAAGTTATTTGATTTATTGTGGCCCCTGGAATGAAGATGCCATGGTCCAATGAGAAGTACTTATCCTAGTGGATAAGTACTTTGAAAGTCATCTGGCCCATAGTGCGCAAAGCATTAAAAGCAGCAAAGGAAGTGCAGAAGAGACAGGTTGACAAGAAAAGAAAAGAGCACCTCAGAAGGAGTTTAGAATAGGGGATGAGTTGTACCTTTTCACAAAGTTCTTGCAGTTGGGGCAGCCCTGCAAGAAGTTGGGGCCTAAGTACATAGTTCATTTCCCTATCATCCGGATTGTGAATCCGGTGGAATTGAAATTGCCAAAAAACCTCAGGCACATTCACCTAGTGTTACTGTAGTTTGTTAAAGCCCTTCCCTAGCTTACCATTGAGCCTCCTCCACCATGGATAGAATGAGAAAGACATTTTGAGGTCAAGGGGATACTTGACTCTCAATGCTACAAAGGGAAGTTGCAATGTTTAGTCTTATGGAAGGGATTTCCCTTGGCAGAGGCAGAATGGGTGATGGCAACAAATGTCCATGCCCTCATGCAGAGGTTCCATTTTAAGAACCTGGACTGACCCAATAGCTTAATTAGTGCAAAGAGATCATGGTATAACAATACATGTTTGTTTTGTAGGATTAATCATCTTTTTGGAGGGTCGGGGTGTCATGGTTGACTCGTTACACAGCCCCGCTCACAACCAGACAACAGTAATGGGAGGGGGAAGGGAAGGCATTGGAATGTAAGGCAGTCTGGGGGGGGGATGTGGAATGCAAATGTGCCAACTGGAAGCCTGAGATAGACCCAATACCCCAAGGTGACCAGCTGGGAATGTCCAAGGCAGACAGACCATTCCCAAAACAAAGCGAGTGCAAATGGTTGGTGGCAATGGACAATGGGAGATATAGGGAGAAAAGGGAAAGTTTTCCTATGCTGTTTGGCATGACATCATTAGAACTGCCTTTTCTACTTCTGTACCCATATGGAGTCTTCAGTGAAGTTATGCTCTTGGTAAAAAATGTCCCAGGAGTTTCTTTTGCTGTCTAAACCAGTGGGACAGTTGACACACAGGATTCTTCTTTGTTGCACCCAGCATGCAAAAATGTCTTTTCTAAACTTTGGCTTCAGCATGACAATCCATACTTATTTCTTCACGTTTTAGACAGCTCACTATCAATGTCAAGAAAATTTATAAGTTGGATCAGTTTCTTTTATGTTTCTGTTTCAGTATTTTTCTTTTTTCCTTTCCCCCCAAGTTTTCTTAAGTAGGGAATGTTTATATTAAAGCAAACTTTTCAATAAAATATTTATAGTAGATATCACTTTACTAATAATCTGGTTGTGTTAAATTCTGTATAGCAGAAACCCTGCCAAATGAAGAAACATCCAAAGAGCACAGCTTTGCTGAGAATTCAATGGATTCTGCACTTAATTCAGTCAACCTGTCAAGTTCTAACAATCAGAATTCCACTGAATATCGTACCTCAGGGAACAAAGCCTATTTTAGGCATTCTCTTCCTTCAGTACCTGCTACCTCAAACACAGCACCAAATCTACAGAAATTATCAAGTGCTACTGGGAACAAAAGTTATTGTGAAGTTGCCAGAAAGAGATTGCAACAGAGGATTGAAGGTATTCTCCAGCTTTTCTAAAAGTTCATGCTGTTTGTGTGCACATCGATATGCATATTCATAAAACTGGCTCTAAAAGCACTTTATTATTCTAAGTTTATAAAAGGAGCCAGCAAATTTAGCAGACATACTCAAACCAGAATCTTCACTTTGCTCAACTGACATCCTTACTTGGCAAAGGCTGTGGGTAATTAATTTAGCATTTATGGGAGGAAGGGAGGGAGGGAAATCACATAGATTATACTTGTCTGTTTTCTGCTTCTGGATTTCTCTTTGAGGTAATCCCTGTGTCTTAATTGAATCACAACATAAATCAAACCATAATCTATTATTTTTGCCAAAATGAACACTTTTGCTTTGTTTTATAAATGCTATTATACATGTTGTTCCTTAAAGGAAAATCCAATACAGAGATGATTTAAAAATAAACATGTATGATTAATTACTAACAGAAGCAAGCTACTATCGTGGCCTTTCTAACTAAGTATTCTCCAGATGTGCTAAAATAATTTACAGAATGTTCAACTGATATTCTTGGAAGTCGTCATAAATAGGAATTTGGGGACCCAACATTTGGAAGCCACCAGATTGGGAAAGATGCCTTCCCATATTTGTGTGTGTGTGTGTGTGTGTGTCTGTGTGTGTGTGTGTGTGTGTAATGCTCATCACCGCATTAATAGTAGCAAGATATTTTCAGATTACGCCCATAAAATGGGAAAATAATGGTGGGGGCTGTTTTCTATTCACCAATAACTATAAAAGCTATTTGAATGTGTGCATGTATCCTCAAAATGCCTTGGTTATTTCTCCAGCTTCTTCAGTTTCATCCTTTTGTGTGTTTAAGATACAAGTTCTAAAACAGGACCTGAACTCAGTGCACTAAAACAGGAATCTTCGCATCTCTTCAGCAAAGACCCTTCAACATGGTCAATTGATGAAGTAATGCGATTTGTAAAAGAAGCAGATCCTCAGGCATTAGCACCCCATGCCGAACTCTTCAGGAGACATGTAAGTAAAGTACAACTTATTTTTAATAGTGCCTAGAATCACATGAAATAAAAAAAATTCCAGTATATTCCTGAAATCTAACAGGCTTTTTTTCCTCCAAAAGAGTATTGAAAGCAGAAAACCACCACTATAGTTTGCACTAGAAAAGAGTTCTGTGTGGAGGGGGTGGAGCTTCGCAGTGTTACCAGTCACAGAGAATGGAGCTCTCCGTTCCTGTGCTGGCTTCTCCCTGTTTGTGGGCTCCAAAAGGAGCCAAAGCCGCCTTGTAGGGGCGGCGACGCTAAGGAGGGGCGCCCTGTGAGGTCACAGGAAAGATCGCAACTCTCCTGCTGAACCCCGGGGCTTTTTTCCCTCTATGCCACGATGTGGAGAAGAGGCTGTCTAAGATGGCTGCCAAGAAGCTGGAGAAGCAGATGACCATCTAAGCATAGTGCAAGTGCGGACTTTGGTGAACAGTGTGTGAACTGGGTGAGAAGAATTCTTTTTATTCAAATTGTAACCCCAAAAGAATTTCCAGGAAAAGAGAGGTTCACAATTATCAGCAATCTAGCACTCTGAAAAAACTTTAAAATTGAAGGAAAGAATTAAAGGGGGAAAGGCAGAAAAATAGCTAAAATACAGAAAATTGGACTTTTAAACTGGACAGGCACTGTTCTGGATAGGCATTTTGAAATGCTGGAATTATCTACTTTTTTAAAAAAATCAACATTACATTTACATTGTGGGAAAATAAAAAACTGGTTAATATTGAAATCCAATCTAAGAGCGCCACCTGCTGACAAAAGGAAGAACAACATACTCCCAAAATCTTGGAACTATTTGATTGTTTGGGATTTAAATGTGATAATACGGAAGACATTATCATTAAAATGACCCCTGAAGATTACAATACTAGACTGAATTTATAGAGGGACATAAGGAGGTTCTGGAAAACTAATAGGACTATCAAGAGGAACACATTGATTAATTTTGGGATACAAAGAACTAAGAATATTGAATTTTTTTGGAGGAGTAACTATAGGTTTGAATATATGGTCTTTGGATTATTGGACAGAAGAGGGATGCAATAAAATTTAACGAGATCCTTCATCAAGGAGAAAGGAGTGGAACTTGGGAAGAGATGGCATCGGTAATCCAAAGGAGACACTGACAAGGCATTTTAAGGAAATAATGAATCGACTAGAGAGCATGGATGGAATGCTGGGAAATATAACACAAAGGACAATGAGTGATCAAGACGCCCAGGAAGAGGAGGAACTAACTGAAAGAGAAGATGAAAAAATGGGACAAAACAAATGAAACAAGATGATAAGGAGGAGATAATAACAAAAATAATAAGGATTGATGACACAAGTCAAGGCGAGAGTATTCTAAGGGAATTAAAAAAGGAACTGGAGAACCAGGAAGATTCTTATGGGAGAAAGATAGGGGCAAGAGTAGATACTTTGGAAACTAGACAACGGAGAAGGGCAGAGAAAGAAGAAATATTTAAAATGAATAGTCAAGATGTGGAAGCAAACAGAAATAAAGATTCAAGAGAGGAATATGGGAAGCAAGCTAAGAAATGAACAATTAAAACAATTAAAGCAGATAAGAGATGATGGTTAAAAAGGGAATGTGTTTAAATATACAAACTATTATTAATTACACAAAAATATACAGAGAAAAATCTTAGAACAGTAAAACATAATTTGATATGTGTGAAATGTTCTTCCTGCTCTGTTGAAGAATTTGGTATTAAAATGGATTCCAATTAGTTTACCTATTTGTTAGTTTGTTTTCTAAACTGATACCATATGTGAGTAAGGTCATTGGGATAATGTTATGGGGGCAAATAATTTATTAGAACTTCTCTTGATCAGAGACAGGATTGAAAAAAAGAAAACCAGATTGTCAAATTCCAGATGCTGCTTCCCCCATCAGAATCAGCAATCAGGTGTTCTTCACATTAGAAAGGTCAAAGAGGGATATGATGGATGTGGATTGGAAAGACCTGAGGGTCTGGAGATGTTTCAGGCCACTAATATCTTGACCTTGAAAAAAGTGTTAAATGTTTATCCATCACCAGCATGGAGATGGATTTAGTGCTGTTCTGACAGCTAGTAAAATAAATTGTTTAAACAAAAATGAGAACTGAAAGAGCACAGATTCCAGCTTCTGCAGATTCAAAGCAGACAAATTTGCTTTTCATCTGGTATGTAACCTTTGCTGTTCCTATGTAAAGGTGTTGCAGCATTTATTTATTTAACTTGTATGTCACCTGATTCCCAATGACTCAACAACAAAGAAATTATAATTAAATAGTTTAAAGATAAAAGATGGCAAGTTGAGAAACTAGATGGAACAACATGTGAGAGCTCTCACTCTCTCCCCCCCAAAGGCTTGGGTAAACTTTTTCCTTAGGTCACAAGATCTTGACAAGGTCCTAAAGCTCCATGTTCTGTGTTAAGAAAATGGACGGTGTAACCATTCCAGATCCAAAGCTGCTTTGCCTAGTTCAAGTCATAATACTGCAACTCTCTATATGTATAACTGATTTCTGTAAATAAATTAGAAATTGTAATATACATATATAATTATTATTTGTAATTTTTATAATATAAATTCTGAAGATTTGTCAGTGAAAATTTCCAAGATGTTCAGATTTGAATTTTTGTTTTTCTCCTGGAAAGGTGATAATGTGGGAGAGAGAGTTGTGTTGTGTCAGTCTAGAGTAATATTCTTGTTCTGAAACTAGTCATTAATTATTGTCATCTTGTTTCCTCACAGGAAATTGATGGGAAGGCTCTTCTGTTACTGAGGAGTGATATGATAATGAAGTATATGGGTCTGAAACTGGGCCCAGCATTAAAACTATGTTATCATATAGAAAGACTTAAGCAAGGAAAATTCTAGGCAGCGAATGCACAGTGATAGTGTTGCATTTTAAGTAAGACAACCAGTCAGGTTCAAAAAGAGAACAATAGGGCTGAAACTTTGCCTGATCGAATGGATCAAAAAATCTCACTCAGCTCACAAAGAAATTTCCAGCATATTGTTTCTACTAGTCTAATCTGAAAGAAATATCGTAAATCAGCATTGTTTTTCGGATACTTCTTAAATATGGGATTTAATGTTAAAAGTTTCACATTGTATTTAATAACTTTTTAAAATATGCAGGGAGGAAGTACTGCTAAGAGTAGATGAGAAGCTGCAAAATACATTCTCACCTCTTCAGCTTCAGCTGATGCATTTTCATTCAGAACCAAAACAGCTGAATTCCAAAGGATCTTTATGTTTTTTTTAAAAAATCAAATGTGGAGGGGTGTTGGTTTTTTTTTGCAAAAATGGCAGAATTTCTATGCTGGGGTGAGGGAAGTATTATTTTTAATTGATTAATTCTTTAATTAATATAATCGCATACATATCTTATGTGAAGCAAATTTCCATTTAAAAAATAGCCATATATTTGTAAGTTTATGTTGTGTGCAAAAAACAAATAAGCTGTTTTTTTTACAAATTTAAATTATGAAAATACATTTTTACAGCATGTTGACAATTTAAGGAGAAAATTTGTTTTTTTAAGAAGGAACTTCTTATGGCTGATTTGAGCAGCCAACTCCCAAGTGAGCAAATAACTTTCAGTTTGCTTAGGACAATATAAGAAACAATGTATTGAAACATTCCATCTAGCATAAACATATGTTCATGCACTTGTATATTTATGTGTGTGGATTCATGCGTGTGTGTGTGTGTGTGTGTGTGTGTGTGTGTGTGTGTGTGTGTGTGTGTGTGTGTGTATAAATATATATTTTGTACATAGTGTTCAAGTTTTTTTTAAAGAGTGTTTTAAAGGTATTTTTGCACTGTGGAAGATGATAAACTCCATGTTTTTTGTTCATTTTAAATCATAAACAAAATGTGCATTATACATTTTATCCCTAGTTTATAGGTGTTGATATATCATCAAACTGTGTCCTAAGACCAATCACATTTGTTCCAGTAGAACACAGGGTTAAGATTCCCTGGTGGGGACCTGGTGAAGTATGGAAGATAATTGCCTAAACAGGTTTCCTTTTGCATTCTAAAATATGATTTTATGCCACCAGGAAGGAACACAATGAAACCCACCATCTTGTGTAGGATCCAGAAGGATTTCAGCATGTGTAGAGTTTCTAATTAATTGCAAAACTTTACCTTCAGTCACCTTTTACTGCATGTGAATGGTGTTTGCTGGATGTATGTGTCCTCATACTGTTTATTAATACCTGTCTGGTTTGTTTCTCATTTCATGGAGGGAAATGGAGAGAAGGGGAAGGAAGAAGAAGAAATAATTGATGGACAGATTCATACAGGGCAACTTGGGGCACTATGCAATATTTCTGAATTCTCATGTTGCTCTGAGCCATTTTATTCTGGGAAAATAACTGGAAAAGAATGGGATGATGGGGGAGAGGTGATGTTGAATGTCTTTTTTTACTTTGCCTCTCTAATGTCTTTCAGATATAAAAAAAGTCAGTGACTTCTTTTAACAAAGGAATTGAATTACACTTGGATGTATAATTCATCTGAAACTTGGTGCTCTATCTATAAGTTACAAAAAGTGCTGATAATAAAATACTTTGCCTTCACTGCCAATATATCAGGGACAAGTTATGTACTTTTGTTGAATAGAGGATCAGGCATTCTGTTTGTCCAAGTGTTGCTAGAAAAGACATAGTCCTGAAAGGAATGTAGTTTTTATATTTCTTACTGCCTTTTTATATGAAAAAAACTTCTAGTTAAAATACACATTCGTTGTTTAAAAATGCCTTGTTTATTGTGTATTAGTGTATTTGTTAGTAATACACTAATTACTCAGGTTTAGCTAAAATGGCAAAATTGCCAACCGTTTTTGAAGCAATGTATTCCTTTAAATGACTGAAGCTGAATTTAAATGAGATCACTTTGGTGATGTCCTATTTTCTGATGAACTTCTGGCATTCATATTATATCAGCAAACTTTGCTTGTCATAAGAGTATACAACAGCTCCAATATATAACTTTAACTGTTGCAGTTATTTATATATGTTCAGGTATTTAAAAATAAGCTCTAAAGGCTGTGATATCTTTCATATCTTTTGATGCCTATTTCTCTCAGACAAAATTACATAAACACACCTATTTATCTCATTGTGAAACATGATTGCTTGTATTTGGCATATAATTGTGTTTGTGATTTTTAAGGGTGACATATATTATGCCAATGAACTTTCCACTGGTACCATGGGAATTTTTTTTGTTCTCCATCTTGCATCTATATGCTTCATAAATTTGTTCTAGAGCAAGGGTGTCAAACACATGTTGTCACGGCGTCGTCACGTGACATATCGTGACTTTTTTCCCCTTCGCTAAACCGGGCATGGGCATGGCCAGCACGTGACGCATCCGGCCCATGGGTCGCAAATTTGACAGCCCTGTTCTAGAGAGTTGAAGGGTGTGTTGGAAGTGGGAGAAAACAAGTCAAATTTGATACTAAATAAGACATTTAGTATAACTTATTTCAGACACTGTTAAAAGGTATTTTAAAATTGTATCAAAATACCAATCTTGCAATAATCTAGTTGTTTTCTGTACTGGATTGCAGACAAAATGTTACAAATGTCTTTCAAGGAATTTTATATGTTAAAAGTGGTTATAAAACATAAACACAATATTTTAGACCATGAGGTTTCTCTTATTCATTTTGCTAATATGACTTTGAATAATGCAAATAATGTATATTACATGTATACAAACCTTTATATGAAACAAGAATGCCACTGAAATTTTAACTTTGCATATGTCATGATATAAATTAAGTTAGGTATATTTTTCATTATTTTCAACTGGATGTTCTCATCTAAAGAGAAAATAAAAGTTGTTTGATGTTTACTTGTCAATTATTATTATTATTATGTATTGTCTTAAATCTGTAACTGACTAACCTCATTACCGTGTTTGGTACTCACTAATACGTCAATTAAAATATACTTTGATTAATATAATATACATGGTTTGAAAGGATCTAATATTTACAGAAATAATCTGAGTAAAATTCTAAACACTGATGTTAACATACTGTAGATTATCACCTTCCTTCAAACATAGAATCATCTAGGCTGGATGTGGATACTTGAAATAGAAGGGTTTTACTGGTGGTTGTAATGGTTATCAAATTAAATAATTCAAGTGCTTAAAAAAATTCTGAATGCTCTTTTTGCATAATCCACAGAATTTAGAAGAATCCACATAAAGAGGCAAGAATAAAATCTAAAGGGCAGTCTATTTGTCAATTGCTTATTCCAGAATTAAAAATAAAGATCTTCTAAAGACCTCACACAAATTTAGTATGGTGATATACTTTTCATGAAGTATCTGAATTTTTAACATGCTTGTAAGTGTAGGGTTCAGATGATGCAGTGTGGTGGTGAAGGTGTTGATTGGGACCAGGGAGGTTTAGTCACTCTTTAATCAGGATTGTTGTGACAAACATTAGAGGAGAGAATGCTGTCCATACTGCTTAGAGCCCCTGAAAGGAAGGCAGAATATAAATCTAAATAAATTGGAACATTCTAACTGTCCTTTTATTAGCACACATGAAATGACAGGAAGAGAAGGTACTTCAAGTGCAAATTATTTGCATACAGAAAGCCCTAAGTTCAGTCATAATGCTTTCAGGAGTTTCCCCCAAGCACTATAAATAGCACTAAACCTGTAAGTCAACAGTTTGTTGTCTGCCCACAGAATACTTGTCCCAAAACAAAGGCATTTGTTCCCCCAAAATTTGCTACATTTTGCATGCCCTACAGTACAGAATGGAATGCCAAACAGCCATCCCAATAAAGCAGTGCACAAAACAATGCAATGTTTTTGCTGAGGCAGTCTTAATTATCTTTATTACTCTTAAGCCTAAAACTAGATTTCCTTCTGAGAATAAGAACAATTGCAGCAATCTGAAATGATGTCCAAACAGTAAGATTTAGGCCTCTTGCAAATGTGGATAGTGTTTTTCGGTGGATAGCAGTAGTTTTTCTAAATTCCCCTGTTGTGCTGATGAACCATATGATTAGCAAAGATGTAATCAGTTGATAATGAAATGAAAACAAAATGGTATCAAAATAGTATCTGCTGCCTCCTTGTAGGAACATACTGCATTAGATGTAATCAAGACAATAGTTCAGCTAGCAGAATTCTTTTGCAAATGAAGGCAAATATACGTGTCCCAGGATAATTTTGTAGGATCCAATCTGAGTCGGTCACTGGGACCAGAGGTATCACCAACACCTCTGGTCCCATTGATCAACTCAGATTGGATTCTGCAGAATTCTTTAGCTACAAACCAATGAAAAGATAAAAGAAAAACAGACTATCATTATCACTGGGGCAATGAGTGGGTATACAGTGATGGGGATTTGGGAAAACCAACCTACTGAACAATTAGAATGTTCAGCAAGGACTTTGGATTGCTAGGCACAGAATGAAGATGTTCTTTAGGTGTCTCATTAGATGTCAAAACTAGATAAACTGCTGTAGGTTCCAAATGTTAGAAACAACTTCTAGTACTATTGTTATAATTCAAACCATTTCTAATTTTTCAGATTATAACATAAAAAATGCTCAGTTTTTGAAAGGTTCTTTGTAAGAGAGATTCTATTGCCCAGATGTAAAATGCCCGTATAATTCTGTGCAATTTTTATCTTCAGTTATGTTTATATCTTAGAGTTATCATAGGAATTCTAGTTACTGAGCCATTTACCCCATACCAAATAATAAACAGTTGATACATAGGGAAAAAAAATACTGTGTTCTACTGTGACATTAGTTCAAACAAAATAAATCACATAGTAGCTTTTATAGCATGGAAAAGCAAATGGATGCCTGAATTCAAAATCTGTACATCAATCTTACAACAGTATTAGGAAAATTGCAGTATCAGTTTTTGCTAAAAACATGCACATGTACATATAGCAAATATGTATGTGCAAGTTGGTCATAAGCAAATCTGAGTTCCTATTACTTGATTCCTCCCCTTCTTGCCCAATAAATGTATGAATTCTGTATTTCATATTGAGAAAGAATCTAAGACTTCCCAGTTCAATGGCTGCAATAAAAAAAGTAATAGCTTCTTTTAATGTGAAACAAGATTGGAGTGGCCCCATCCCAACAAAAATAATGTAAATTGATAAATACTGACTACATTTTATGATATGACTGTCTTAATGAATGCAGTCATCTATAAACAGCACTGTAATTTGATGTGATTTATAGTTTCATTATGCTGGCAGTTGAGTAGTTTAGCCTGCACTTACTGTGATAGATAAAAGAAGAAGCAACATAACTTTTATTATCATTTATGATAAAAGTTTCTTGCACATGGTTTTGCTTCTTCAACACATTAAAAGGAGCTAAAATTAATTTTATTTGACTGCAAGATTTTGGTTAGTGCATACAAAATAATAACATCAAAACCCAAGAAACCAAAGTTAAAATAAACATTTCATAGAAAGAAGCATTGCACTAGTTAAAAAAAGATTTCCACCAGAATTTCAAACAATATTTCATCAGTGCTATTTCACAAATGTTTCAAATCTTACATCATCTTCAAATTAAGATAAGGAAAATGTACAGAACTGCATGTTATCTGCATAGTAATGAAAATTCACTTAACCTCTTGGATGAAATTTCCAATTATGTCATGTTGCTCTTTAAATGCACAACGAACTCAATCCTCCAGGTTTCAGAAGTTAACATACCATGAGTTATGTTCATAATCTCCCAAGTTCCTATCCCACCAAGAAGACCTAAAAAGATAGCATAATCAATAGTACTATAAGTCATACAGAAGTCAAACAGAAATATAGTATAAGACCGTATCTTTTCTCTATGTGGATTTAGATAGAAAATCAATTTTGGCTACTATTTTCATGTTCAAATCAAGGCAAAAGCCAACCATAGTGAGCCAGCCATAGTTTATCCGCTGATTAGTTTTATTACAATCACATGCACTAATACTTTACAAAGTAGAATTTTTTAATATTATTTTCTAATTATAGTTTAAGGAAGACTTCAAGTCCAAGTGAATGATACCCCTTTTAAGAGTCCTATAATAAAGACTTGGCTCTGACCATTCATTTTCCACTTAACTTGCTTAAATCAAGAGAAAAATATGCTAATATTTTCATTGATCCAGGACCATAGTCATACCCTCAAAATCATAATCACAGAATGAACAATTGCAGAAAATTCATCAATAAGTTCAATAAGTTCCCTGAATGTAGAACCAAACTGAAAATAAGCATGAGGGATCTGTATCTATAAAGCATTATGAATATTGGTAGACTGTTGCAAGTCTAACAATATTCATAATGCTTCATAGATGCAAGATTTAGATAGATACAATATTTCTTCCAACTTTTCTATGACTCCAGTATAAAAGATAGAATTATTCTAAAAAGCTCCATTGATTAACTCCTTCCAAATACAAAGAATACAAGAAGTAATTTTTGTCTTCCCATTCTAGAATAGTTTCAAAAATGGATCAGAGTCTTCATAACAAGTAGGATCCATCAGAGGATCCTGTCATTAACCACTGACTCAGTCATTTGCCCATCCATTTCATTACCAAAATTCAAGGTCCTACCTTCAGTCTACCTATGTATGCTCAGAAATGTTCCTCATTTTAAAAACAAGGTACATAATTAGAAATATCTCCCCAAATCCTCAGAATCCATAAGGATTTGTAAGCCTCTAGGATGCCATGCTTGTATGAGTTAGAGATAAGTGGTTAAATCCAGTGTCAGACTTACATTTCAAGTTCCACTGTATTACATATTTTGTTATCTTTCAAAAATATCAAAACTATTTTCAATATAGTGGCTCAGGATGCAGTGTACAGTAAAATAAAGCAAGGGTCCCCAACCCCCAGTCCGTGGACCGGTACGAGTCCGTGGCATGCCAGAAACTGGGCCGCACAAACAAACGAAGACCCATCCGTGGGATGCAGTCAGCACACGAAACCACGCCTCCTCCGGTCCATGGAAAAAAACTCCATGGAACTGGTCCCTGGAGCCCAAAAGGTTGGGGGCCGCTGGAATAAAGCATAGCATTTTTCATTGTAGTGACATTTGCACAAAAGACAGCATTATTGAGCTATGACTCTACATTTAATCTTAAATCATAGGAATCCAATACAAGAAATGTTAGAATTTTTTAGCAAGGCACAAATATAGCAAAGCAAGAAGAGATACCAAAATAGTCTACAGTCTAGCCTTTAAGTCCTAGCTGGGCTCTACAGGCATTCAGACAGACAGCCAAAGCTTGCAAAGACCCAGATGTAGGGATGAGGGCCATGTGAAAGGTGTGTGTGCAGCATACTGCCTACCCTAAACGGGCCCTCATGCCTACATGAGATCACCCCATTCACATAGCCAGGATGATTTAAGACAGTATCCCTGGCTGGTACGTGATCTCATCTAGGTTGTAACAACAGGATGCTTTTAAGGATTGGTGGGGGGGAATTCACCAATAAAATGCTGTTGCGCTTTTCTACCTTTGGCTGCTTGGAAAACTATAAAAAGCAATAAACACTGCGAAGGCAGTCAAACATCTTCGCATCCTGCCATGATTTGTCTCTAATTCCATCACCCAGCCTCCTCCATTCTGTTGCACTAGTTTTTACAGTACTTTTGGAGATGATTTTTTTTCTTTTCCAGTTCAAAGGAAAAAGTTGAGGAAAGATTTTCTTTCCTTTTTGTTTCTGTTTCTCTACTTTTCAGACTGGAGTCAAGGTAAGATTTTTAAAAGGGATAGCGATTGGAAAGCAGAGGTGGAGAGTTTAGTTTTAGCTAAAGTGACCAGATTATTTTTTTTAAAAGCGGGACAGGGGGGGCGGGCCCGCCTGGGCGCCATTTCTGCGCATGCGCAGAACGCTGCGCATGCGCAGAGGGCAAAACAATGCAAATGTCGGCATCCAGGTGGGGGGGGGAGGCGGGAGGCCTTTCCTCGTCTCCCGCCTCCCCTTCGGAAGCCGGCAGTGGCTTGGGCTGGCAAGCGACGAGCGGGAGGCGGGGAAAGGAGGCAGCCGGCAGCTTACCTGCGAGGCGGCGGTCCCGCAGCAGCCCATGGCTAAAGTGGCCAAGTTTGCAGATCTCTGAGATCTGCAAACTTGGCCACTTTAGCCATGGGCTGCTGCGGGACCGCCGCCTCGCAGGTAAGCTGCCGGCTGCCTCATTTCCCCGCCTCCCGCTCGTCGCTTGCCAGCCCAAGCCACTGCCGGCTTCCGAAGGGGAGGCGGGAGACGAGGAAAGGCCTCCCGCCTCCCCCCCCCAACCTGGACACCGACATAAGATGACTTACAAGGTCCCTTCCAACTCCTTAATCAGTAAGAAGAGAAAAGAGGAGGGAGGGGGTCCTCCTCCAAGCAGCCTCGCCACCCCCTTTCCTCCTCTTCTTTTAAAGGACCGCGCTCCATCAAGAGCAACTTTCCAAGCTGGGGGTAGGGGAAGACACCCCTGCCTGGGGGTTGGGGGTCGCGATGGGGCTGCCCCTCCTCACCTATGTCCTATGATGATGGTACAGACGCTGACCAAGCCGATCTCCTTGAGCGCCACTCGCTCCGTATTGCTGCTGTCCGGGGTGGGTGCTTGCGGGGCGCTGGGGCTGTTGCCGGGCGGCAGGGGCGATTGCGGAGCCGGCTGCTGAGCTGCGATGCTCTTCCTGAGGGTCCGCTGCTGGTTCTCCCCAGCCATCGCCTCCTGCCCGGCCCCTGGTGAGGATCTGCCTTGGCTTCGCCAGTTCCATTGGAGAGCTGGTGAGCCGAGGCGCATGCGTGGATCTGGCCCCATTAGATGACCCGCAAGGTCCCTTCCAACTCTGTAATTTGGAGCAGGCTGCTGTGCCTGGCAGGACGGCTTCCTGGGAGGGCAAGGGGAAAGGAGGGGTCCTGGCCCTCGCCCCTCTCGTCCCCGAAGCTCCTCAGAGACGGACACCCCCTCCCTCCACCACCACCCCCCGCACACCCAAAATCCAGAAAAGTTCCTGGCCGGGGTGCCTTTGCCTCTTTGCTCGCCCGCCCGCCGCCCCTGCGTTCCGCATCGGCTCCTCCTCTTGGCTGGCTCGCACGCCCCCCTTTCAGGCCGATTTTTGAAAAGAATGCCCTAGTCGTGCATTCCTTTCAAAAATCGGGACTTTTTAGAGGACGGGCGGGATGCGGGACAAACCATTAAAAAGCGGGTGTGTCCCGCCAAAATCGGGACGTCTGGTCACCTTAGTTTTAGCACCTAATTGGGATGGCAGGGGGGGATCAAAAGTCTGTCCCCCCCACCTTTTTTTTGTTTCCTTTACTGAAGGAATGTGGCTTTCTGGGTTGGGAGGGAGGGAGGGAAGGGGTTAAACAAGGAAAAGGGTTTTGGAAGCTCGTCCTAAAGCTACAACCTTTTAGGCTAGGGCCAGCTTTTCAAAGCCTAGCCAGAGGCAGGAGAGCTTTGCAGCTTCTGATGGCCAGCTGATCAGCACAGGAAGGTCTGAAAGCAACCGCCATTTCCTCAAGGATTTGTTGGGGCCCTGAAAATGGTGGCTGCTTCCAGGAGGCATGGGGAGGAGGGAGAGAGAGGCATGTGTGTGTGTCTGTCATAAGGGTGAATGATCGTGGGGCCACTGTAGCTGTCATAACTTTGAAACAGTTGTATGTAGTTTTGTGGTGTCAGTCATAACTTTGAACCATCATTAAGTGGCCAGTCATTTCTCCAGGTCTACCTCTACATCCTTTTAAGCATTTCTTTCTTTTTTTTCTTTTTTTTCTTTTTGCTATAGAAATCATTGCTATAAGATTATAAGTAGTCCTTGACTTACAGCAGTTCATTTAGTGACCGTTCAAAGTTACAATGGCACTGAAAAAAATGACTTATGACCATTTTCACACTTATGACTGTTGCAGCATACGGTCACATGATTTACATTTGGAGGTTTGACAACTGGTTCATATTTATGATGGCTGCAGTGTCCCAAGGTCATATAGTCATCTTTTGCAACCATCTGATAAGCAAAGTCAATTGTTGAAGCCAGATTCAGTTAACAACCATGTTACTAACTCAATAACTGCAGTGATTCACTTAACAAATATGGCAAGAAAAGTCATAAAATGGGGCAAAACTCACTTAACAAATTTCTCACTTAGCAACATAAATTTTGGGCTCAATTGTGATCGTAAGTCGAGGACTTAAAATGGATTTAAAATGTGTAAATAACCCAACAATCTGAAAAATGATACAAATAAATAATATACTACCTATAATACAGTTTCAGGTTATGCATTTTATAAAAATATGAAATGCAACAACCATGCTAACACAAACATTTATTCTGAAAGTTCCATTCTACTTACTGTTCAGAATTACATCATCAAAGCACTTTATGGCAGTGAAAATAGCTCTTACTCCTCTGACTTGCTCATTCATTATACTCCATTAAAGCTGAAAATGTGCGATCCACTTGAAAAATATGCTGCTTTTTATTTACTTTAATGTAAAGTTGGAACAAAACATGCTGATGATGGAAGCATTGCATTGGAAAGATATATCAAGATATATTCTTCTGTCTTCCCTACCCCACCCACTCTTTAATCCTCCATCTTGAAATAACTTAAATATAGTTTAAAGTTTGAATGTAATTTAAAATGAAGTGCAGTCTCTTTACAGTACTTATAATAATTATACCTTAAAACATTCTAAAACTTCATAAATTATTTTCTTGGAAAAAAGGCTGCAAGTCGCTGCTTTTTAATAGGAAGAATGTGTATTTCTTGCGAGTTCATTTTCTTTAACTTGACACTCCTGTTTTTGATAGGTTTTCTAAGAGCTTCTGCATTATCCTGGACTTCAGGCTGATTCTTCACATCATAACATTGCAGCCCTGAGTCCTGAGGCATGTCCCTTTTGAAGGAAAAGTTTTTAGTGGAAACCCCTGAGAGGCCTTTAATCTTACCACAGAAAATAGTTGGCACTGCATCTTTGACAGAAACTATCACTTTAGCTGTCTGTGAAGTACTCACAATTTCTATATTATTGCCAGTTGTGGTTTCACAAGTTGCAATATTATTCTGATCCACCAGCCATTTGGACTGTTGTCTTAGCAGTTCAGACGAGCTGGAACTGATCACTCTGTTTTCAGCCTTGGCTGGGATCTCATGAGGGTTATCTGCCACTGAATGAGAAGTTGCATCCATCATGGACCCAGAGCAATTCAAGTTTGTTGTCTCAATACTGTTCACCTTCCGAAAAGAAGTAATTGATAAGTCCAAAGCACTATCATTGGGTGCATTCTGGCAACTAACATAGTTTTCCTTAAGGAAAGGAGATGTTTTCATAGAAAGATCAAGGACTTCATTTTCATTACTTATCTTAATGACAGTGTGCCGATTCAATTGAGAAATTCCTCTGGGGTGGATAAAATCACAGAGTTTAGTTTCTTCCTTCTCCAAAGGAGTCTGGGTACCTTTGCATGAACGTAAAACAAAGGAAGCAGCTGGTTTGGAGTAGTCTAAGTTAACCTTAGATTCAACACCATGAGGAACTGGGATGGGAATGGGAATAGGGACAGGGACTGGGACTGGCAAAGGCACAATCACAGGATATGGCACCAATAAGGTGGCTGGGGGAACCAATGGAGACAAAGGAGAACTGAAGGGCTGAGATGGGAGAGGACATTCTGGAGATGGCTGATAAGGTAAAGAGCTCAAAGCTCCTTGAGTAGGAAAGAGGTCTTGTAACACAGCAGCAAATCCTGGTGTCTGAAATACAGGGGGCAGGACAGAATCTTGAGTTGGATTGGAAGGTTTTTGATCCAACAGTTGGGATTGTCCAATAGGAGTAGCAGAACTTTGGAACAGATTGCTATGAATAGAACTGGGAGCACATGGTGAATTCTGAGGTAATACTAATGGAGAATTTAAATGCTGAAATACATGCTGCTCTAAAAGAACAGGCAATGGGACTGGGCCTTGGGTGGTCATAACATATGGAGTATTACTATTGGGAGCAATCTGAGGAGTGGTGCTTCCTGCTACTTGCAAATGTATTGGAAGAACCACAGGACTGTCTCCTAAACAAATTGGCTGAAGCACTGTGGCAGCTACTTTGAGAGCAACCCCACTTTGGGATTCTGCTGGTGGTGTTAATATTGATGGAGCAGGCACAGTTACAAGTGGGGAAAGTGCTTTCTTCATCAGATCTGACGAATTGATATTCCAGGCTTCGGCTGTTATCAGCTGGGCTACACCACTTTCTAATTTGTTGTTAGCAATAGCAGAGGGTGAAGTGGTAACATCCATGGGTAGGTTTTGTGTGTCCTTATATAGTTCCTCCATTATACAGGACTTCTGAAGCTTTGCAGAATTGTAGCTTACATAGCTGTCATTGACATCCACTTTATCTCCAGGCTGCCCAAAGTATCCACATCAACACTATCTGGTCTGCAAAACAGAGACATGTTTTAAGCAATGCATAAATCCTTTGCTTAAAATAACATTTGCAACTTTTTAAAAGGGTGTCTATCACCAAAATAGAACAGTGTTTTATTAGCTTTGGGGGGCAGAGCTTTTAATCACACAATGTCCTGGGCATGTGTACAGTATATATGCTTACACAGAGAACATACATCTCTGGAGTGTTACATGAAGAGTCCAGGGGAACTTAAACTAAGCCGTAAACAAAGATAATTTAAAGACTGAAGCAGCTACACAAAATGCTAGAGTGCAGAGCAAGAATTCAGGCTGTTATTTTATACTTTTAAACAAAGCTTCATATAATGGTATCATGTGACTTATGGAAGCAGCTGCACTATTTACACTCAACAACAGCCCGAAATTGAGTTCCCCTAAAATAATTCACTATAAAATTATTCATTCTGGTTTGGAAACTTTATTTACAGTAAAAGAATCACATCCTGCTTGCTTGCCAATATCCTTAAACCTGTTTTGGAATATGCTCAGATAGCATTAATTGATAGCCCCCATAGTAGACAAAACACTCAACAATTTACAAATGCTGATGCTCACTGCACAGCATCCCTTCCATTTAGAGCTATTCAGCTACATACAAATACAAAGTCTTTACTTATAAAATCATCAAGACTTAATATCAAAGCAGCTATGTACTCTGATGTAACTTATCTTAACTACAAGTTGTCATGAATAAACCTTTTTCTATTTTAAATCATGAACATTTTTCACATCTCATAGCAGTCTGCTCACACTTAAAGCCCTATGCACAAATTATTCTCGTCATAAAATATATCATGGTAATACTGCTACTAGTATTATCTGATCTCTTTTCTTAAAAAATAATGTTACCTTCTTAATTTCAGTAAAGGGTGTTTCTCAACTGTCTTAGCCAAGCAACAATATAACATAGTCATACAATTTTTTTTCTTACGTTTTGTATCCATCTGCTGATTTTATAGCCTTTAGGAACAAAATTTTCCCCAAATCCAACATTATGTCAATATACTATTAATATGATTCAAGCTCTTAGCAAGCAAAAAGGTCAAATTCCACAATAAGCCAAACGATAGAAGGAGACAAAAAACAAAAACAAAGAGAAAACAAGTGAGCCAGAGCAATATATGAGTAAAAGAAATCTCACAGTTTGGGGGGGGGGGGAAAGAGAGAGAGAGAGAGAGAGAGAGAGAGAGAGAGAGAGAGAGAGAGAGAGAGAGAGAGAGAGAGAGAGAGAGAGAGAGGAGAGAGAAAGAGAAAGAAAGAGAGAGAGAGAGAGAGAGAGAGAGAGAGAGCGCAAAATGATGAAAAACACAACAAATATCCTTATAATTAGGATTAAATGTAAGTTGATATTTTATTGGAAAACGTTTCGTGACATACCTTCTGTCCTTCCTTCTGTCTGTATAATTAATTATGTACCACACATACACACACATATATACAACATATTCATCAAATTATATTCTTAATGAAAAGAGAAACATTTTGGCTACATAAACATATCAATAGGTTTTATAAACAACTATCTACCTAGCTTAATATAAATCTATCATGAACTGTCCAGGCCAGTTATTGAACGTTCATATATGAAGATGCAGAATAAGTGTGTCTTTTTTGATTGACATATTATTCTTTTTAATGACAGTTACAGGTATGTTCACATTCTTGCTAAACACTGAGCAAGCAATCATGCCAGAACTGTTCGTGATTATGTACCTATACCAATGAAAATAAATGTGGGGACAATGCTACACTTTCTGTATGTCTATCATAGGATTTTTCTATGATGAATATAATTTCACAGGAAACCTAACAAATATCATAACTACCTGCCACATTTTTTAATCACAGATATGCTCTTAATATTTTATATGCTCACAGACACTTCAAATGACTCATTTATTTTCATTGCTATTCCTATAAGTATACTTTCATTTTAAAAATATGATTTGCTTACATTCCTCTACATGTATCCACCACAACTTAAGGGTCTTCTTTTGTGATCCTAGAAATATAATGTGCACATTTTCATACAATCCTGAAAGCATTATGGTTGCAACTGGAGCACATTATAAGCTAAAAAATAATCATATATTAATGTAGTAATATAAAAGTATAACTTGATTACATTTAGGGTATAACGAAAGATAGCATCCATGTTAACAAAAACTTAAATTTCTAATAAGTTGATTGGACATCTCTGAAGATCTGCATGAACACAGCTTAGCAAACTGGACCTGACTGGTAACTGAAATATTTCAATAAATCATTTCATGGATTTCATGAAAAAAAATTGATAGGTCTTGAGATCTAACTGCTAGTTATGCTTTGCAGTTGTTCCAGTTTTATAAAATACATGGTTTGTAGCTTAATACTGTTATTTTATGCCATCATTTTGGAGAGGATATCTAATGAAAATACCAATAGTTGATGTACATCACTATGAAGGAATTAAGACAAAAAAAGAAACTGCGTAATTTAAGACTAATTTTTTATAGATGAAGCTGATGCATAAATATAACTCATATTTGGAAAAATCAATTTGTCATTTTTGAGAAAATAATTATGGAACATCGCATAAAATCATATATTGTATTACCCTTGAAAAACACATTTTTTGTCTGAGTCTTTCTGAACACTAAAAAGACAAACCTGATTAATTCATGATTTTTTTAAAAAATGCTTATAATTTATGTTGAACAACTACTATATACAATATAAAAATAAATGTTATTTAATAACACCAGTCAATGACTCAGGAGTACATAGTATGCACTATACATTAAGCACAGAAAAATGATACAATAGAAAAATCAGAACATATTCTACTGCCCCCTTTCCTTAGGGGGGGTTTACAATTAGAAAACACAAGTTATAAATAAACGGAACAGAAAAAAATACAGTGCTAAATTTTAAGGTTGCAGCAATGCATCAAAATGACCATTTCAGGAAACAATGTTCCTTAAGATATTAGCAGAAAGTAAAACTGCAAACCAAACTGTCAAAAAAAGGTCATTTTTCTTTTCTACTATGAAGTTTGTTCCTTCAAGTTTCTCCATCAATAATTATGACCTGCTAAGAAGAAAAAGTAGGCCAAATCAAATACTTTTCCACTGTTTTCAAGGAACCCTAAAATGTTTTAAATAAGGCAATATTTTAAAAAGTAGATTATTAATATCAAATTAAAAACTGCATTTTTAAACAGGGTGCCTTTTTAACACACTGAGTTTCAAGTTAAACTGAAATGTTCCTCTGTGCTCAATATCATAGAAAATTAGCAGTGTTTAAACTTTGAATTAAAGCATATTATACATTATGTATTATTAATTACTAATTTATAACTATGAATACTATTCTTAACAAACATTTTGTGTTTGTTTCAGAATCTGGGTGCAATTATGCATTTAGATTTATATATCTTTCCCATTTATAATCATCAACTAAAACAGTGGTGGTGGTGATGATAATTTGACTTTAATATAATCTTACTTGAAAAAGACAAAACATTATGCAGTGACACAATTGCTCCAACCAATCTGAAATAAAAGAAGAAAATGAAACTAAACCACAATACATATTAATAGTTTTGCTTCTGTAATAAAAGAAACCTTCCTTTTTCATCACTGATGTGTCTTTTATGCAACTCACCCTATTAATAATTAATAGTACATATTATTAGCTCTCATGGTACAAGTACTGCAAGAGTTGATGTTTAATGGAGCCCTGAGAATAAATATATGCCCACAATCAAGGAAAATGTTATGGTATTAGGCTAAAACACCTGTGAATTCTGTTAGAATGTCTATGAAAAAACAAAACAAAACTAGTAACCTTTTTTTGCCCAAGGGAGGTGAGAAAAGCCAGATTTGTGTCCATACTAATATAAGGTGACCAGATTTTAACATTGGTAAAGAGGGACACCATTGACCGGGGGGGGGGTTCCTGACGGGGGGGGGTTCCTGACGGGGGGTGGGTTCCTGATTAAAAATTTGGTCTATATAGACCAACAATAATTTTCATAGAATGCAAAAATAGTATTGTAATATATTTTTTTTAATTTCAACCTAAGTACAATTTACAAATATAATACATTAAAAAAAGTATGTATAGTATTATTTTATTCTTTGGCATATTTCTCATTTGAATGAATTTTTTTTAGTAGATTGCTGTCGTCATTTAAAAGGTCATGAATTTTTTCACAAGAATTTGTTAAATTATATTTCAGACATAAAATGGCTTTCAAAGTCTCAACATTTAATTGTGATTTTTCTGATGTCCACACTTTATTTACCGTAGAAAAACGCGTTCAGTCACAGCATTAGTTCCTGGTAAGGACAGCGCGAATTCCACAATTTTTAGTGCATTATTGTATGGAACATGGTTTGTTTCAAAATGATGAAATATTTCTAACCATTTGTTCTCTATTGTGATTTTTGCTGATGCCCGAGATTTAACCTTTTCCTTATGCATATGCACCAAGACAAATTCCTTGTGTGTCCAATCACACTTGGCCAATAAAGAATTCTATTCTGTTCTGTTCTGTTCTGTTCTGTTCCCATTCCCATTCCCTTCTTCATTCCAATATTCCTATTCTATTCTATTCTATTCTATTCCCATTCCCATTCCATTCTTCATTCCAATATTCCTATTCTATTCTATTCTATTCTATTCTATTCTATTCTATTCTATTCTATTCTATTCTATTCTATTCTATTCTATTCTATTCTATTCTATTCTCATTCCCATTCCATTCTTCATTCCAATATTCCTATTCTATTCTATTCTATTCTATTCTCATTCCCATTCCCATTCCATTCTTCATTCCAATATTCCTATTCTATTCTATTCTATTCTATTCTATTCTCATTCCCATTCCATTCTTCATTCCAATATTCCAATTCTATTCTATTCTATTCTCATTCCCATTCCCATTCCATTCTTCATTCCAATATTCCTATTCTATTCTATTCTATTCCTATTCCTATTCCTATTTCAATTCCATTCAAGCATCCTCCCATCTTTTTAACACATCCCCTCTTCAAAAGGGCGGTCCATATCCAAAAAGGCTGCCCGTAGTTTTCCTGGAAACCATTTCCAAGAACCCTTGCACACTTCTGCATCTCAGTGTGGGGAGGAGGTGAGCTCGTTATATCACTCTGCCATGGTGGAAACACAAACTCCAGGTTTGCTATAAAACTACGATATTATCACAGACCATTATTGCTTAATTTTTAACTGTTGTTTTGGGCTCCTCTCCAAAAGCCATATTAGCTGTCAAGCCAAGGAAGCCTCCGTGAGCTGATAATTGCAAGGCTCCATGTTTTATCCATGGGGCAACTCCTGGAGAGGATCCTTTTAAATGCACACGCCTGTGTGTGTGTTTGTGTGTGCGTACGCATAAATAAAACCTGGGAGAAAGGAAGGAAGGATCTGAGGTTGTCGGAATATCAATTGAGATATACTGTCAAGTGGAGAGTGCTGGCGGCGGCGGCCGCGCTCCTCCTTCTAACACCCTTGTTGCTACCGGCGGCTGCTGGCTTGAGTGGCGGAGCGGGCTGCTTGCCTCCCTTTCCTTCGCTTCCCTTCCCGCTGTGGCTGCGCTGCTCTCGCTCTGGAAGCGGAGCCAGACGAAGGTTCCTCCCCGCGCGAGATGCCTCTCAGCCGCGCGCTCCCTCGGCGCGACCGCAGCTGCTAGCACTCTCTTTCCTTCACCCGAGAAAAAGGAGGGGAGGGCAAGTCAAAGCACCCCATCCTCCCATTTTCGCCGAGGGAGCGCGCGGCTGAGAGGCATCTCGCACGGGGAGGAACCTTCGTCTGGCTCCATTTCCAGAGCAAGTGAGCGAGCGAGAGCAGTGCAGGCACAGCGGGAAGGAAACAAAGGGAGGCAAGCAGCCCGCTCCGCCACTCAAGCCAGCAGCCGCCGATAGCAACAAGGGCGTTAGGAGAAGAGGAGAGTGCTGGCAGCGGCGCTCCTCCTTCTAACACCCTTGTTGCTACCGGCGGCTGCTGGCTTGAGTGGCAGAGCGGGCTGCTTGCCTCCCTTTCCTTCGCTTCCCTTCCCGCTGTGGCTGCGCTGCTCTCGCTCTGGAAGCAGAGCCAGACGAAGGTTCCTCCCCGCGTGAGATGCCTCTCAGCCGCGCGCTCCCTCGGCGCGACCGCAGCTGCTAGCACTCTCTTTCCTTCACCCAAGAAAAAGGAGGGGAGGGCAAGTCAAAGCACCCCATCCTCCCATTTTCGCCGAGGGAGCGTGCGGCTGAGAGGCATCTCGCACAGGGAGGAACCTTCGTCTGGCTCCATTTCCAGAGCAAGTGAGCGAGCGAGAGCAGCGCAGGCACAGCGGGAAGGAAACAAAGGGAGGCAAGCAGCCCGCTCCGCCACTCAAGCCAGCGGCCACCGATAGCAACAAGGGCGTTAGGAGAAGAGGAGAGTGCTGGCGGCGGGACTTTTTCAAAATGAAGCGGGACGCGGGACAAATGGGCCAAAACCGGGACTGTCCCGCCGAAATCGGGACGTCTGGTCACCTTATACTAATAGCAGCATGTCAGAATCTACTATTGCCAGCAAGTGTAGGCTGCCATACATTCTATCAAGATTTTCTATCCCTCTTTTCTTAGCAGGAGAAAAGAAATAGCAGTGATTTTCTATTGGCAAACTACAATTACTTCAGAACTCTGGATTTTTGAGAAGAGGAGCATAAATTCAGCTCTTCAGGGGTTGGAGTCATCCTGCTGCAATTGAAAGTTAACAACTGCCCTGCAATTATTTAGGATGGTCCTGTCACAAGAATAGTAGGCTACAGAACTCACATTATTGTGATCTGAAGTTAATTACTTCTTCACGTTAACAAACAGCTGAATATGGTAAATGGAAAGGAATTAAAGCCAAGCAGTTTTTTCAAGGCTGACTTGAAGACTTGCGCCCATGTGCACACACACACACACACACACACACACACACACACACACACACACAATTTTAAGCCAATAAGCTAAGTTCACAAAACTGTGATAAAAGTTCCTGTCAGTGTATATAGATACTGTCCTATCTACTAAATCAGATGTTTCATTTTGGATTTCTTTTTTTAAAAAAACACCAACTTTTTAAAAGGCATGGACAATCACATGAAATGAATCCTGTTCATCTATTCTTTTTCTTCTCTACTAATATTGTACTTTTATACAAGATAATTATTTTGGAAAGCCTTGCTATAACAGGTTTATTATTAGTGTACAGCAGGCATTGAGGCTTCGTGTATATAGTGTATAGCAGGTTATTACTGCATATCCTGCAAACTGTCAAGATATGTAGCTTAATTTGACCTGTATAGCAACCTCTTGCAGGCAACAACATACCTATTGAATTTATGCCACATTGAAACAAGTAAAAAAATGAGACCTATTCTCATATAAAGTACTTCCCATATCAAAAATTCATGCAGTATATTATACAAGCAATTGAACTGGATGTGATATAAACAATGTCAGTGAAAATCTTGGGACACAAAATAATTATTTTATTCTATGATAAAGCAAAAGTTTCTCAATATCCTACACTTTAGTCAACAATTCCAGCAGCTGAAGTTATCTGACAATATACATTAATTTTCTGATACTGAAGATGTTCAATATTTCCAAAATCTGTATCTATACCAGTGGTGGGTTCCTACCGGTGCGGTCCACTCTATAGCACCGGTAGCGGCCCGCTGGTGACATCACAGTACCGGTGCGGTCGGTTGACGGTGCCTGGCCGCCACCATTTTTTAAAAAATAATAATAATTTTTTAAAAAAAATTTCTTCTGCGCATGCCCAGAAGCCGAGCTTCCAGCACTGCACATGCACTGCCTTCCTACCCCACAGTGAGTCCAAGCAGGGGAGGATGACTGAGGGAGCGTGTGAGACGCTGAAAGAACGGGCGGCAGGAGCTATCTCCATTCCCCTCCCTTCAGCAGTCCGAGAAGCCACGAATGCGCGGTGATGATCCTAGCCATTTTCGCACGTTTGAGGCTTCGCGAGCTGCTGAGGGGAGAGGGAATGGGCGGCAGGACCTATCTCAGTTCCCCTCCCTTCAGCAGTCCGAGAAGCCACGAACGCGCGGTGATGATCCCAGGCATTTTCGCACGTTCAAGGCTTCTCGAGCTGCTGAGGGGAGGGGGAACGGGCGGCAGGAGCCTAGGATCATCGAATGGGGAGAAGCATTCAGGCCGGACGGAGCCTCCTAGAAGAACCGCTGCCGCGGTCTTATTTATTTATTTATTTATTTTGTTATTCTTATATGCCGCCCAACTCCCGAAGGACTCAGGGCGGCGTACAACATAAGAGATACAAGAATAAACAAAATTCCAAAAAATTTAAAAACAGTACAAAAGTTAAAAGAACAATATAAAAGCAACAACAACATCCATCCATTCAGCCACATACATACTTGGGGGGTAAGCTCAAATGGGTTAGGCTGTCCCCCCCACCTGCAGGAAGAGCCCTGTCTTAACCGCCTTTCGGAAGGCCAGCAGAGTGGGGATGGTTCGGGTCTCCGGGGCGAGTTGGTTCCAGAGCACGGGGCCAGCCACAGAGAAGGCCCTCCCCCTGGGGCCCGCCAGCCGGCATTGCTTGGCTGACGGGACCCGGAGGAGGCCAACTCTGTGGGCCCTAACCGGTCAGAGGGAAGTATGCGGCAGAATGCGGTCCCGGAGATATCCTGGTCCTAAGCCATGAAGGGCTTTAAAGATGGTGATCAACACCTTGAATTGGACCCGGAGACCGATGGGCAACCAATGCAGCTGGCGGAGAATCGGTGTCACGTGGGTGTACGTCGGCACACCCACCACAGCACGCGCAGCCGCATTTTGCACCAACTGAAGTCTCCGGATACTCTTCAAGGGTAGCCCCATGTAGAGCGCATTGCAGTAGTCCAAACGCGAGGTGACAAGGGCATGAGTGACCGTGAGTAAAGCCTCCTTCTCCAGATATGGCCGCAGCTGGTGCACCAGGCGAACCTGTGCAAAGGCCCCCCTAGCCACAGCAGAAAGGTGATGATCTAATTTTAGCTGTGGATCTAGGAGGACCCCCAAGTTGCGGACCTGGTCTGAGGGAGTCAGTTTCGCACCCTCGAAGACCAAGGAGGGACAGTTATCATGGTCCTTAGGAGGCATTATCCACAGCCACTCAGTCTTGTCGGGATTAAGTCTGAGTCTGTTCCTCCCCATCCAGATCTTAACGTCGTCCAGGCATCAGCACATTACATCAACTGCCTCCCTGAAGTCAGACGGGGTGGTGATGTACAGCTGGGTGTCGTCAGCGTACTGATGGAAACACACCCCATGCCTGCGGATGATCTCACCCAACGGTTTCATGTATATGTTAAACAGGATGGGCGAGAGAACCGACCCCTGGGGCACCCCACATAGTAGGGGCCTGGGGGACGATCTCTGCCCTCCTGCCAACACCGACTGCATCCGATCGGCGAGATAAGAGGAGAACCACCGCAAAACGGTGCCTCCCACTCCCAACTCGCCGAGCCGATGCAGAAGGATACCATGGTCGATGGTATCGAAAGCCGCTGAGAGGTCAAGTAGCACCAGGATGGAGGAGTTCCCCCGATCCCGGGCCTGCCAGAGATCATCCATCAGAGCGACCAGGGCAGTTTCTGTACTGTAGCCGCGCCTGAAACCCGACTGATAAGGATCTAGATGATCTGTTTCATCCAGGAGCTGCAGAAGCTGGGTCACCACCACCTTCTCTACAACTTTACCTAGAAAAGGTAAGTTGGAGACTGGACGGTAGTTTTTCAAATCGGCTGGATCCAGGGAAGGCTTCTTCAGGAGGGGTCGCACCACCGCAGCTTTTAATGACTGCGGTACGGATCCCTCTCGCAAAGAAGCGGTGATCACCGCCTGGATCCAGCCGCGTGCCACCTCCCTGCTGGCCGAGACCAGCCAGGAGGGGCACGGGTCCAATAAACAGGTGGAGGCACCCATCGCTCCCATAGCCCTGTCCACATCCTCGGGAGAAACAGGCCCAAACTCTTCCCATAATGGTGGACTAAGACTCGCCCCTGTCAACTCTATGGACTCTGCCATGCCGGAGTCCAAATTAGGTCTTGCTGCTCCTGCTGCGGGGGACTGCGTTGCGGGTGGGCAATGCCCCCTGCTTCTCCGGCCATTGCCAAGCTCCCGAGGCCCACACCCACCCGGTCACATGGCTGGCAAGCCACACCCACAAAATAAGACACGCCCAGAGTGGTAGTAAAAAATTAGGAACCCGCCCCTGATCTATACGTAGAATTCTAAGCATATGGTACAACTGTAAATTGTAAACTTCTTTCAGTAATACCTGATAGCATATTTAAACATACTTAAACTCCAAATGAATGCCAACAATCTGTTTTCATCTGGCTTTTTAATTTGACATTTAATTAAATACCTGCCTACTTCTAAGCCTTGGGACAAAATTGCGAGGCATTATAATAAACATAGTTTATTATAACCAAGTTCAAATCTATGCCATGAAAGCTCATTAGGTGACTTTGGGCCAGACACTGAAGAATTTGTTACATCTTACATCAAAATCAAAATGTCTGTTGTACAGTATAGATCAGAGTTCCCTAACCTTTTTTGGCTTTGCAGCCCGGCGGGGTGGGGGGAAGAGGGGATGATTCTGGGCCCACTGCTTGCATGAGTGAGGAGGCTCACTTCCAGGTCGTGTGAGTGGGGATCCCCTCTTTGCTCCCACCAGGCCACAAAACTGAAAAGGTTGAGGAACTATATAATAACTATATATATATATAGACTACATAATAACAAATGGTAGATGCCATTTATTTTTTGTTAGTTTCAACTTATTTCACAACAAATTGGTGTTGCATCTTCAAGTTGCATCTTCAATGGACAAGAATGATATGATTAAAAAAACTACTAATAAGACACACATTATTTTCCATAGGTGAATACTGATAAATATATTACAGTAATATGAATTTCCTACCCCTTGAAAAACAGGCCGCCAACATTTTTAAACTATTAATTCTATTTACAGATATTAACCTGTCATCTCTCTACTATATTAATGATAAAATTAACAGGTAGAACGATAATAAAAAAAAGCAAGATTAAAATTTCAAAACACTCTGTTATCAAACTATGATTGCAATTAACTCATAGAAACCTTACCACAAGCTTCTTGTCTATCCCAAATTTTCCCAACAGTTAACTCTGATCTGTCCTGGATCAAATATCCACATATGTTTCTTAATACCATCTCTTATATCAATAGTTGTCTGGTTAAATATAATAAGGCCGTTCTCCAAAGTCAATCTATCTTCCCAAAAGAATCCAAATGAAGTTGTCTTCCAATATGATACAATATATAAATCCATTACCCAAACTCCTCCAATCCTCTTAGGGAAAACTAATTTATTACTTCTCTGCTCAATCACTTTTCTGGTATTGTAAAATAATGTAAGCTTGAACTTCAGGATGCATGTACAATCCACTCAGTTAGTATTAAGTCTGTAAGATCTATATTTCTTTGAATCGCCATAAAATTTTCTACTTTGGATAAAATCCTTTTGTGGATCTGATTTTTCTATAGTTAGTTGCATTTGAATATTTTTTGCAACCGTTATCATTTCATCAATTTTTTTAAAAAAAATCAACTAGGGATTGTATGGTCTTTTTTCAAATACCAACCACATTTGCTTGTCTGTAAACTGGGGATTTTTCTCATGGAATTTTCTGACCAGCTTGTCTGCTCTCACTTTCTGACTCTTCACCCAGGTAGCTTCTGAAAGAGGGTAGCATTTCCACTATAATAAATACTGTAATCTACCATTGTACAGTCTGGAGTCTAGGATTCTTTTTACTTCGTAATAGGTCTCTCCCTGCACTGCAATGGGGCCTGGGATTTCCCGAGTAGCTCTGAGCCTATTAACAGCTTCAATAGACTACTATGGAAAACCGGGTGTATTTTCCCCAACAGGCATGGGAGTTTCAGCTCTACCATTACCAGATTAATGATTTTTATGATGGAAAAAGGTCATATAATCTTAGGACCCAGTTTTCTACTTGGCAGCTTTAGTCTTGGGTATTTGGTAGAGAGGTACATTTTCTCTATGTGAAATGGCTTCTGGGGGGCTCACCTTTTGTCTGCCTGCTCTTTCTGTGTCTTGGTGGCTTTGGGGGGGGGGCTGCTTCACATTCCCCCAAGCCTCCTGCAGGGAGTCTACCCATTCAGTCAGGCTTACTGAGGAAGGGGGCTCCTGTGGGAACTGAGGCATTGGGACAAAGTCCACCCCTGTGGCCACCTTGAAAGGCGTGAAGCCTGTGCTACTATGTATGGCATTATTGTATGCCACCTCAGCGAAAGGTAGCAGATGAGCCCAATTGGTTTGTTGGTAGTTTACATAGCACCTCAGGTACTGCTCTATCATTGCGTTCATACATTCCACCGTCCCATTAGTACTCAGATGGAAAGCTGAGCTAAGCCCTTCGGAGGACCCAATTGACTTTACGAACTCCCTCCAGAATTTGGCCATAAATGGACCCCCCGATCTGATATGATCCTCTTTGGGACTCCATGCAGTCAGTAAATGTGCTTCAGCAACAGCTTAGCCAGTTTATCGGCTGAAGGGAGGCTGGAGCAGGTGATGAAATGAGCCTGTTTCGAAAAAAGATCAATCACTGTCCAAATTACGCTGTTTCCTCCACTTTCTGAGAGTTCCACAATAAAGTCCATTGCTATGTCCTCCCAGGGTCATGACGGTTTGGCCACTTGTAACAATCCTGGGGGTTTCCCAGATCTATTTTTTCATAGCTGTGCATGTAATGCAGCTTTTTACATAGCTTTCAATGTTCTTTTTCATTGCTGGCCACCAAAATTGTCTTTGCAGCAGATGCCACATCTTTAGGAATCCAAAGTGGCCGGCTTGCTTGGAGTCGTGGCTTCTTTGCAGGACTTGAACCTGGAGGATGCTGGGGATGTACAATTTTGGACCTTTCCATGCCAATCTGTCTCGGGAGGTCAGGAGTTGTTGGTTATCCCTGAACCAGGGGTTGGTTTGCAGCTCGGCTCTGAGCTTTTGAGTTAGTTCTTCCCCTGGTTGCCTCGTGGTGACTTGTACAGCCTTCTGGGGGAGGGGAATGATGGCGTTGACCACTTCTTAACACTTACTACTGTACTGGGGCATTTGGGACAGGGCATCCGCTAGGAAGTTTTTCCCTCCTGGGATTTATTTCATTGTAAAGTCAAATCGGTTAAAGTACTGCGCCTACTGAACCTGAACCATGGGGTCCTAAGGGCCTCCAGATTTTTGTGATCAGTCCATACTTCAAACAGCACTTGGCTCCTTTCTATGAAGTGCCACCAGGTTAATAGTGCCCAACAGACTGCAAAAGACTCTTTCTCCCACACCGCCCACCTTCGTTTGATGTCGGTAGGTTTTCTGAAAGTATAGGCACATGGTTGGAGGTTTCCCTCCTTGTTCTTCTGGAGGAGGACTGCCCCTACTGCTACATTGCTGGCATCTGCCTGAATGACGAATGGCTACTCGGTGTTTGGGTCAGGGTGGATTGGACTTACCTCGCTACCGGTGCACTGCCATGTTGTGTGCGCGCGCCCCCTCGTGTGATTTTGCTTCCTGCGCATGCACGGTAGCTAAATCTTGCCAAAATCTCGTGCACGCGCATCCCCTCGTGAGATTTTGGTGAGATTTTGCTTCTGTGCATGCGCGGAAGCAAAAAATCACCAAAAAATTCCCCAAAAAAGATGGCGGCGTGCGCCGGACCAGCGAAGATGGTACCGGAGCTGGCATGCGCAAATTGGGCAATCGGTGGGTCCCTACCGGAGCTGCGCACTGGACCGCACCAGTAGGAACCCACCCCGGAGCAGAGGGGAATAGGCAGGATGAATGTTTCAGAGTCTCTGCGGTTGGCCGAACAATTGCCGTGGTGCTGAAACATTCATAATTTTGGGACTTATTCGTAAACACTAGGGGGTGCTTATCACGTAACTTCAAACGTTCACTAAGGGAATACTCATAACTCAGGGATTACCTGTATATTGTTAACTCTTCCAATCACTTTAAAGTCCAAGCCTATCAGGGTACATTAAAACCAAATGTTATGGGAGGAAAACAGTTTCCAATCATAATATTAAAATGTTAGATTAAGAGGGAAAAAATTCTGAATAATAGTAACAACAACATATTATAAAAATCTATGTCACTTCGGTGCGATCCTTGAAGACTGCATTACCTGGGTATTTTGAGAGTTGTTACCATTCAGATTCAGGCAATGGCTAAAGAATATTAAATGTAATCTGCATTTGCATAAAACATTTTAATTCCTTCTCTCTCCCCCCAAAAACCCACCCAAAAAATAGAAAACAAAACCCTACAGAAGTAACTTAACAAACTATGAATTCTGAAGAAGGTGGGCGTGGCCAGTGCCGAGGTGGCACGGAGTTCCTCGCTCTCGCTGGGAACCTCGAATTCCAGCCGCCTGGAGACCCGGTACAAGTCAGTACCGGGTCAGAACCTCCCTGGAGGGGAGGGGAAGAAGAGAGGAACCGTCGATGGACTAGGGGGTGGCAAACCCCCCAGGGAGTCAACTTTATCCTCTCAGCCGGCGGCTGTGAAAGATGACGGAATGTCGTCCTAGTCTCGGCGGCCACAAACAGAAGGAGAGGGGGGGGAAAGATTGTGAGTCACCTGGGTGAGAAGATCGAAGTGCAGAGCTGGAGAGAGGGAGAAGTCAAGAAGCTGGTGACTGTTGGCCGTGTTTGAAGAGAAGAACTGAGTTTAAAACTATAAAGGGAACTAAAAGTGCATTAAATTGGAAAAAAGCGGCTATCTAGTAATTCAGAGAAATCATAGAGACATTGGAGGATTACAATTAAAAGCCCGACTTTTAAGGATTTTTCAGAAAAGACTTTTTGGAATTAAAGAGAATGAAAATTAAAAAATTTGAAGAAAAGGTTTTAAATTGTGAAATGGTTTTTTTTCTTTTTCAAAATATTGAGAAATAAACGTAAGAAGGAGCAGACTTGGGATATTGGGAATAGACACTGCCATCTGTTGGTTGGAAGACAAACTACAACTAATTATGGGAATATCATTGTTGTTATTAATACTGACCTTGACTTGTAAGAGCTATCTTAGAGTTTGGAAGAAAGCGAAAATATCTTGGAGGCTGTGGAAACAGTTTAATGTTAACAGCTGGAGATTGATCTAGAATACATCTGGGACTTTGTTTAGATTGGAATAAATTCTACATAAAAGACAATTCTACAAAAGGCTGTGGAAGTTGATTTATATTAACAGCCTGAGACTGATTTCAAGCTCTTTTGGATTTGTACATTGTGATTTTGAGATGATGGAGAAGTGAATATGAAGAACTTGGACTTTTGAAAGAATTGGGCAATGATTTAAAAAGTTACATTTTGGGACTTGGAGATGGAAAAGAAATGATAAAATAACTAGATGATAATCACTTTGAAATTATGATGATAGGGAATGAAAATGAAAGGAATGAAAAATAGTAAAGTAAAATAGCAAGGGGAAAATATGAGTATCGAAAAAAGCGAGTAAAAAAAGAAGGGGGAAATAGGGAGAAGAGGTTGAGAGGAATGGAAAGAAGACATATACTAATGAAATATTTAAAAGGGAAAAAAGGAATTTGGGAGAAAAGGAATTGGTGGTTTAAAAGCAAAAGAAAGAGAAAGAAGAAGCTAAGAAACTGGAGATGGAAAGGAGATATTTATAAAAATGAAAGAGTGGAAAAATTAAAAGAAAATAATTCTTGTAATAATGGTGTAATAATTCTTTTATTTTAGAATTACCGTATTTTTCAGAGTATAAGGCGCACCTTTTTCCTCCCTAAAAGTGGCTGAAAATTTGGGTGCATCTTATACTCTGAATGTAGCTTTTTCAAAGCTTTTTTCCCAGCCCTAACTAGGTGCTAACGATCTTCCCAGCTCTTACCTTGCAGGCTTTTTCATTGTTACTCTCTCTGAATAATGTTTTTCCAGCCCTAAGTCTTTGCAGAATTTTTTTTCATTGCTCTACTTGCTCCGAATAAGTTTTTTTCTAGCCCTAACCAGGTGCTAACAATCTTCCCAGCTCTTAATGGCTTGCAGGCTCTTTCATTGTTACTCTCTCAGAAGAAGGGTTTTTTAAAGTCCTAACCAGGGGATAAAATAATGTGCTGAAGCTGCTCCGAATAAGTTTTTTTCTAGCCCTAACCAGGTGCTAACGATCTTCCTAGCTCTTACTGGCTTGCAGGTTCTTTCATTGTTATTCTCTCAGAAGAAGGTTTTTTTAAGTCCTAACCAGGGGATAAAATAATGTGCTGAAGCTGACCAGACTAAGGCCGCTAGCCAGATGAATACCTGGTAGGCAGATTGTTTTCCCCTATTTTCCTCCCCAAAAACTAAGGTGCGTCTTATACTCCGGTGCGTCTTATACGCCGAAAAATACGGTACTATATTATATTCAATCTTTATAATTTATATTAAAGGTGTATAAGATTTGATTAAATAATCAATATAATTATTTAATTAAAAGATTCTTTTTTTAAGGTTACAATTCTATAGCAGATTGATATAAGATTGACTTATAAATTTTAGTCAATTAAATTTTAATATAACTGTTGGATAAAATACATATATAAATTGGAAAATTACTATTGTTCTATTTAAAACATGTTCAATACAGGATTTCTGTAATTTAAAATTTGATGTAATATTGTAAGAATGTGGATGATTGATGATAGTGGAGTAAGATAAGATGTTAGAATGAATAATTATCATGAATATGAGAGTTAAATATAAAATGGATTATAATGTTTTTATTGGGCATTTAGAAATGATATAAATAAATAAAATAAAATGATGAACAAAGATTTGAAGCAAGGGAAAGAAACAATATGGCCTAAATTAAGAAACATAAGACATATTAACTATCTTGTAAAGTCAAGACATAGCAATTAATTTGGAATAAAAATTGAATTAATCGGTGGTAGACCCGGGAGACAAAATTACTTCAGAAAGGAGGTAGCACTAGATAAATAACATATACCTAAAACAAGCTTTAACAAAATAGGTATAAAGTCAAGAAATATTGATTTTTTTGATGAAAATGTATTTTATTGATGTATTGAAGGTATATGTGCTAATGTGAATGTGATAAATGTGGAGAGAAAATAAATAAAAACTTATTAAAAAAACAAATTATGAATTCTGATACCCTGTGCTTTAAGTGGTATAAAATATCACTACATGATGAAAGAGATTATTGAGTTAGAGATAATCAATGCTTTTTGGCAGAGATATTTTCATAATTCAAAGATTTTAGATACCATCCCCTCCTTCATAAGCAACACAGAAATTTTATTACATAGTAATAAATTTGCACCTGGGAGAAAATTTTCAATTGACAAAATATGGCAGCCTAATGTTGGCAGCCCAATGTTGATCATGAAAACAGAATCCATTTACAGAACTTGATTTGAGATTACTTATGATCTCCTTTACACATATTAACTCTTAATGCAATACAATCAAATGTTCCATTGTCAATTGCATGAAAATGAAATACCTTTACTTTGCCCCAAACTCCCTCAAATTAAAGTCATCAGTGTTTAACCAAAGATTTACAAAACATAGTAAATTATTATACTGTTTAAAAACATTAATTGTATGTCACTAGATTGAGCTTTTATCCACCCAATATGCTTTTATCCCCTCCAGTATTCCAGTATTAATCCACATTCCTGCTCAACCTTCTGACCTGATCCTTAAAAAAAATGAAGTTTTCTTCAAATGACATCTGTGGAATTTTTCCACAGAAAGCATATAGCAATATTCTACCATCCTTCAAGAGCCAAATTTGGTCCTTACATGAAATATATAGCCAATGCAATGTACTTTTAAAAAATATTAAAAAAAACAATTTTATCAATGTTAAATATTAGCAACTACTAAGTATACAGAGTCTTCAAATAAGTTTTTAAATCAGAACAAAAGTTTTCAATACCAAGTAACAACTTGTTATAGGCATAGGAAAAGAAGGAAAAGTAGCTTTTTAAAACCAAACTGTAACAGTTACAACACATGCAATCTAACCTAAAAACAAAATTACTCCAAGTCATTTCATTTTCTATTTCTGCTCAGCACAGGAAATACACACACATAATTTGTAAACAATAGTGCCATTATAAGATGATTTGCTTGGGACTTACATGGTTTTCTTTTTTAATCAATTGATTTTTGGAAAATCTTTTAGTTGTGTAAACAAAGGCAATGCTAAATCTTAGGGTTTGTATTCTTGCAAATCCAATTTAAAAGTATGATCAGAAGGCATCCCAGCTGAGTTCCATAGGACATAATTCTTAGTTATTTATACATGTCACTAACATATTTTAACTTAATGCTTGAAATTGAGTAATTAATATATAATCCCTTGTTTGAAATTTCCCATTTTTACACACATTCCCTAATTATCCAAAGACATTTTAGCTCTGCTAAAAGAAGCTCTTTTTATACATCCTATTTCATTTACAGAATTTTTGTAATTTGTCCAACCAATGACATTACTGTATCCATCTGTACAGTACATTTCATGTGTTTTATCACTGTTTCTTTTTCCTACAAAAATTATATTAAAAAGGGGGGGATGAAATAGGTATAGAAATGAATCTTGACTGGTAATATTTGGAATCCAGGTAAAAGTTGGTGATTTGGAATCACAAAAGTTCCTGTTCCTCTTGTATCCTGCAAATAGAAACAGATTCTGCAGAATCCAGTCTGTAACTTTTTAATTTAGACACTACCACTCCTGCCAAAATGTACCCTCATTAAATTCTCCATAGGATAAAAAGCATCACCATTCTTGTGTCAGACATAGAGATAAACCACCAGTAATTTGCAATAAAGCTTTCCCCTTATTGAACAACTATATTGAGAATGGACAGACATTGGAGTGGGCATCCAAAGTGGCCATCTATAATCTTCCTCATTATTTCTCTCCTTTGTTTTAAACAGCATCACTTCTGCTTTAATTTGGAGTCCGCCTCACCAAAATAATCTTTCTATACTTATGCTGTAATGTACAAAGGGATTTGGGGACTCTAGCTGCTAAACATTTAAGATATTTGTATCAGAGAGCAGTAGAACAGGAAGGAATAACTAGCAAAATGGAACTTCAAACCACAATAGCTCAGTAATTAAAAAGGTATAAAGAAATGCATATATGAGCAGAACCCTGGGGAAAAGACCTATTGTTACAAATAATTCTCATGCATAACAACAGAAATTATTTCTGCATTAAAATGCTTATTAAATTATTAAAATTATTAAATTATTAAAAAGAGAATGTGGGAGAAAGTTAATAAAGTGCATGATCTGCTGAACTCATATGGCATGGAATTCAAGCATTCATATGAAATTGATAAAGGAGAATATTTGTAGCTCAAAGTTGAAATGAGGAGTCCTTGGTATTCTCTAGGCTTGGTTGTTTTCTTGCAGACATTTCATTATCCAACATGTTGATGTTACCTTGTTTAGGTAATGAAACATCTGCCAGAAAACAACCAAGCTCAGAGAGCACCAAGGACCACTTGTATGAAACCATCAGTCATGAGGGTCAAGTCTCTACATAGCAGACATCTCAAAGATTGCACATATGGCTTATGTACAATAATTACTGTAGCATATATTTTTGCTGCATAGAATTCCTCAAATCTATTTATAGTTTTGCAAGTAGAATTATCTTAAATAAATGTGTATCAATAAAGTCTAGCTGGTTTTTAATTGAGTTTAGGCCTAATTGGGGTCAGTTTTATTTATTTAAAGAAAGAATCAGTCACTATCCTTATGTTATTATTTTGGAAATCCAGTTGTTCACTATAAACTTCATTAGAGTTGGGTGACAAATAAATTCAAATAAATAATTAATAAAATATCATCAACTCCCATAGTCTATGGGCATTTTTGGTATTAAAGAACTCAGAGAAGCTGGATTTCTGCATTTTGATTACATTAATTACATTCCTTATATTAATTACATTCTGTCAGAGTTACGCAATAAATCAGAAGCTTCAGAAGATAACTGCATTTTGCTGATTCAAATAACTTCTTTATAAGTAGAATAAAACATTAACAATACCACACTTTGTTTCACCACATGTTGAGATGTTTCCACAGCAAGCTTTAATGGTGGACAGACTAAACCACGCCCTTCTTCTTGCTAAGTTTCTGGACATGCTCAATTAACACTTCAGCCCGATTGGCTGACTCAATCACATGGCTCTCCCAGTCATGAATATTCCAACACATTCCTCAGAAACTTTGACTCAACGTTTTAATGTTGTCAGCTTCTTCTTCTGAAAAGTAGTAGTTCCAGCTGATAAAAAGTTAGTGACATTAGGAACACAATGTTTTCATTGTTCATCTCTTATCTCCATGCATTAAGATCATCATTGATACCTTCTAATTATAACCTAATAGGGACTTCCCAAAATAGCATTTTATAATGTGTAACTGATTCAGAGCAGCCACACTGCTAATAAACAGACATAAAAACCTTAGATTGGCTGATCCAGAGCTATGAAGTGGAAAATCTGAACAGTTATCACCTTTCTAACAGTGTATATGGTGGCAGAATAACAGTAGCCTTTTTGACACTGACTAGGCTGCTTTCTGCATAATGGTCAAGTTAACAATCAAGCAGTTGCTCATAATTCAGGGCATGCCTCTTCTTTCCTTTATTTCAATATTTCTTGGGCATAGCCTTGATTCACAGAGAAACTTGAAGTCATTTTCCAAAAGAGCCGAGGTGGCACAGCAGTTAGAGTGCAGTACTGCAGGCTACTTTAGCTTACTGTGATCAGCAGTTCAGCTGTTCAAATCTCACTGGCTCAAGGTTGACTCAGCCTTCCATCCTTCTGAGGTAGGTAAAATGAGGACCCAGATTGTTGGGGGCAATATAAATATACATTGCTTACTGGTGTAAACCGTTTAGAGAGTGCTTGCACTATGAGGCAATATATAAGTCTCACTAATAAATAAATAAATAAATAAATAAACAAACTGTATGGCTATCCTTGAAACCAAACATTAATTGTCCAGTTCCAAGGATATTCTTTATTGTGGTAATTCTTATCTAGTCTTGGGTACTTGTTGCATGCTTAGAAGTGGAAGCACTTTGATTTCACTCAAGACAAACTAAATTCCTGGTCATCCTCATCTAATATAATTTATTCTTGAGCTGCTCTATTCTTTATTGGCATTGTAAGAATTTTAACATAATTGTTAAAAATTCTCCAAAACCCCAAAAACTTTAACCTTAGACTGTCTACAGTCAACCTCTCCCCATTTCTAAGAGGTCTGTAAGGGGCGTGCATAAGCGCACCACTGTGCCTACCGTCCCTGTCCTACTGTCCTATTGTTTTCTTCCCTTTTAATATAACATACTATTGCATGTAAGCTGCAACTATTCTCAAGATTCACCTGTAAGTGAAATCTTTTGCATTTCTCCTTCTCTGGAAGAGACAACGATTCTTCAATTAGCAATTTTTTGCAATGGAAATACCTGATTTTTTGACACATTTTCATTGTTATGAAGCATTGAAGGCCACAACTTCACCTTCTGACTCTCTTATATTTACATTTTTAAAATTTGGTCAAGGGGCCAATTTAGTCATTGACCGTAGATCTCTAATACAGATATTAAAGACTAAGTTTGCTGTTTCCTCCAGACTATCACAAGTCTGATAAAACATATTTTTATTATGTAAACACTTTCCAGGTTCTATTGGATCCGGTAGATCTTCCTGTGCTCATCTCCAATATTCCATTTCACAGACAAAGAACTCTTATCTCCATACCTGAATATATAATATGAAAAACCAAACCAAATATATTTTTGTGAATAAGATGTGCTAAAAATGGAAACACATGGGTCCTATTATGTTCTCTTTTTAAAATAAGTCTATCTAGTGCTAAGAACTATTCTTATTTTAAAATGTTTCAAAAAGAAAATATAATACAGCAGGAAAAAGTAGAAGTTTAGTACAAGATATTCCTAAAATATTTTTTCTTAAAAGCAATTAATTTTTTAAAAAAGCAAATGCATACCATTAGAAATAAAAGAACATAATACAGTTCAAAAAAAGACTTTAACCAAAATGTGATAAATGCAATATTTATTTTTCTGCAATATTTATTATGCAAAATAGTATATTATTAAAAATATTTTCTTGTGTTTACATATGCTTCAATAATCAAAATAAAGAACATTAAATCCATGAATATAAGAAAACAAAAATGTACAATTACTTTGTCTAAAACAAACAAATGAACTAGAGGTGAAATTAAAATAATTTTTTATTCTGAAAAACTATGAATACAAATTCAAATTCAAAGGAAATGTTACTACTGGTAAAATGTTAGATGTTAAAAATACATTTCTGTGGTATTCTACTATCTTTTCAAATGATTATTTTACAAAATTTAGCAGAAGGAGATCTATGAAGCCATAAATCTACACTTGACCCTTGTCTCCCTGACTTCATTGTTTACAAACCATGTCACTCCCTGTCCAAAACCCACTCCTGGGACCTCAGCAATTGAAACACAAAGCAGCAGCTGTTTAGCAATATTTCTAACCCTAAACAGCAAATGCAATCAGATTTCATTTCACTAAATATCCAGGCCTCTTTCAGTGCAAAGAGAGAAACAATAGCCATTATTTTATTAGAGAAATTCATTGGGGGAGTGGGGGCAAACACAAGTAGATCCAAATTCACTGGTTCAACTTTTTATCATAAAAGCATAACCATGGAAACATACAATATAATTATGTACCGTAAAGTACTTTATTATAGATACATTGTTTCAGTAAAAGCTATGTAATTGTCATATTTTAAAGTTACCACTTAGATTTCTTTTCTTTCCAAGAGCCATTCTTGGAAAACGTTAGGTAGATACTTCAGATCAAATTTGGGACTACTACATCAAAAGTCAGATGCTGTGGAAGACAAACTAGGTTTGCCCTTTCCTTCTCCAAATAATTTGGCAAAAATACTTCACAGCAATGTCTGCCAAAGGAAGAATCTTCAGAGAACAGGCAGTTGGAGGTTTCCAAAGCATCCCTCTGAAAATTAAGCTTGCCCTCCTTCAGGGCACCCAGACCCATCATATGCAAAATGGATGCTTCACAACAATCTTAGCCTCCTCCTCCCATACCAATCGGATGAAGATGAGTCTGAATTACAGTGGGCAAGGCCTTCCTCCACCATGGTTTCACCCAACCCCACACAAATGCACAACAGTTTTGCCTTCTCATCTCCCGGGTCTCTAGTGAGCATCCTCTGAAGAGGAGACGGGCATCTCTGGCCCGGAGCTGGAATGTTCATTCCGCCCTGAGCTTCAGCAACCTGTCACCCACGGGCAGCCCGCCGCTCCGCCCTGCAGGGTCTGCCCAGTTCAGCACCAAATCACTCCCTGGCCTCGCAGCAGGCAAACCAGCGCCTGCTCCGCCTGACTTAACCTTCAGTCCCCCTCCCTTCCCGGCGCACAGCGTCGGCAAGGGGGAGGCGTTGGGAAGGGAAGGGAAACAGCGCGGCAGCAGAGGCAACGGCGGCGACATATCTCCCAGTTCTCTTTTCTAGCTCAGGAGTTTGTCCCACATTTGTTTCCGATCTCAAAGCTCCTTACCTCCGCTTCTTCGCCTGGGGTTTTAGCTGTTTCAGTGGACCGTGCAGCCTCGCTAGCAGAGCAGCAGCAGTAGCTGCTGCCTTTTCTCCCCTCTTGCAGCTGGAGCAGATGACGGACCCCCTCCCTTCCGTCCGTGTTCTTGCAGCATACGTATCTGTCAGGCTCTGCCAGCGGCTCCGGGTTGGCAAGGAGGAACCAATATACGTCCGACTCCGCTACCAGCGTCCTTCCCAGTCCGGCTTTGCCGTCTTCCTCTCCTCCTCCTCTCCTCCTCCTCCTCCTCCTCTTGCTGTTGTCGCCGCCGCCGCTGCGGTCTGACGTCTGAGCAGCCCTGATTTCCGTCAGTCTTTCTCTCACTCCTCTGGGGCGGGAAGAGAGGCGGGGCAGGGCAGTAAGAACCTCAGTGCCTGTGTCCGCCTCCAAATTGGTGGTAGGTGGCTAGGGCGCATGCCTGCCACCGTCGGGAGAGGCGAAGGCTAGAGCGGGAGCTGGCACGCGCCACCGACCTCTGCGCGGCGCGCGCACGCAGTAGGCGGGCAGGCGCCCTTTCCCCTCCTCTCCCAGGCAAATACAGGCAAATACATCTCCGAGAGGCATTTGGACGGCGAAGAGTGGAGTTGATCCATGGAGGAAGAGGAAGGCGGGATTGTGTGTTTTTGCTGCTGTTGAAGGGGCCGAGAGGACGGAGAGAAAAAGAAGCCGGAAAAAAGGGGAACGATCGCGGGGGAGAATAAAGAGAAATGGCTATAAAGTTGGAGATGGTCACCGTAGGCGTTGGGGAACCCAGAGGTCGTATATTTTATTTGGAATGGCCCGTATATGTGAGCGAAGAATTTGTTGCTTTAAAAATCACTAGGATAAATTGCCAGGGCTATCTAATTTCATCAACCTCTAATAATTCCATAATATGTTGTAGTACCATAACAATGTCAAGCCATCTCAGCGGTGGGATGTTTGCTACTTTCCTTAATGTCTTGAAAATATAACCCAAGATAGTTATAAACTAAAGTTAGTGTAAATTCTGTTTTAGTAGGATGAATCGTAGTTACACTTACTGACTTGTTTTTAGGACTCTAGACCTTATATACATTGCAGAAGGTACTATTGCAGATAGCAGCTTTTCTGATTAAAGATACCATTAGCATAATAAGAAAGAATTAGATGAACATGTTTCCAAAAACCTGTGGGTTTGCACAGTAAGGACATTGGACTGAGTTCTTCTGGGAACCTATTATGTCCAGTGTCCCATAGGATATTATCCATAGTAATTCCAGCCTACTGTACATGTACGAGTGCACCACTCAGAGGGGCTTCCCTGAAAGATTAAGGCAGGACATGTTAAAGGAAAGTGGATGGTGTCGATGTTTCCACAATGTCCTTGCCATGCACTGTCATGCACTGCAAAAGGGGTTCTTGTCTTACAGAATATTCTTGGATAATCTCTCTCAGTCTTGCTCTCTCATCCTGTCGCTTGTTAAGGTTTTTCTCCCTTATTCCTCTGTCTGATTCTACATTTCACTTGCTCTGATTCATTTGTCTTTCTTTCCTGTTAGTTTCTCTAACTTGCTTTTTTCACTCATCCCTCATGTTTCCTCTTGTCTCACTATTGCTCTTGCTCACTTACTTTTCCCTCTTCTGTTTCTTGCACTTACTCTGTAGTTTCCGATGCTCTCTATTTTCTTCTCTTTCTCATTTTCTTGTCTATCTCATGCTTTTGTTTACTCTTGCATTAATCTGTCTTGCTCATTCTTTCATTTATTCATCTGTTGAATTTACTTGTTTGTTTGGTGCACCCTTTCATTCCTCACTTGCTCACCCTCTTACTATACTTATTGTCTGTAAAAACAAGCTGGCAACAAAGCAATGCTTTGTTACATGAACTACATAGCAATTAGGTCCCTTTTTTTACACACAATGATACAAAGATAACATAATATTGATCAGAGCTTTGTGAGGACAAGCATATGAGAGCAAATGTATGGTACCTGTTCTCTCCTATCTAAACCAAAATACTGTAGTTATGAAGGGAAGTCATCAATGACAAGAGAAGGACTATGCCTGTAGTACTTGGCAGTTTCTAGCCCTTGCCATGTTATGGCCATGATTGCCACTGAACCACCACATATTGTGCATAGAGCAAGGCTTGTATTTGAAGAAAATGGATTACTCCACTTTAATAGTGGATCAGAAAATATGAAACAAGGCAGCCTGGGGCTAAGGTTGAGAATGTGTGAAGGTCTGTGTTGTAAGGACATGTATTTCAAGAATAGTTAATGAGACATATTTGAGCCTATGTTATGGGGATATATAGATGTGCCCATAGAATGTTGTTGCAAATATAACCCCCTCCCCCAGTGTATATAGCAATAGCACTTGTAGACTTATATACCGCTCCACAGTGCTTTACAGCCCTCTCTAAGCGGTTTACAAAGTCAGCATATTGCCCCCAACAATCTGGGTTCTCATTTTACCAATCTCGGATGGATGGAAGGCTGAGTCAACCTTGAGCTTGTGAGAATCGAACTGCAGGCAGCTGACAGTCATCAGAAGTAGTACCGCATTCTAACCTCTGAGCCACCACATTGTACGTGTGCATGCGTGCGTGCATGCGTGCAAAATCTCTCTGATAATTTCTCCCTGTCTTGCAAGAGAATAATGCTATGTTAGATTTTTTTTAATGTAGTATGTTACAGTGTTCTTGCTTCATTGCCTATATTAAACTGCTGCCCACAAAGAACAACAACCTAACACATACCGTATTTTTCGACGTATAAGAAGCACCTTTTTACCCCCCCAAAAGAGGGTGAAAACTTGGGTGCGTCTTATACACCAAATGCAGCCCCAGCCACCCCCACCCTTTGGCCTCTGTCTTCCAGCAATTTACCTGCTTGCAGGAAAGAGGGAAGAGCCTGTAAAGCCAAGCAAGTCAGTAGCAGTTTCCTGACGGACAGCTGATTAGCTTTGCCACGTGGAAAAGTGAAAGTGAAACTAACTGCAAAGAGGCAAATAGCTGGGAGAGATTAGACACGCAGGTTTTTATTTTTGCTGATCTGGCTGCAAAGGGGTAAGTGAATAACTATAAATGTCTGTAGAATGTTCAAATTATTAGACTTATTTTTTAAAGACTGCTTTATTATTGTTCTAGAGCCAGGGGTCTCCAACCACGGCAACTTTAAGACTTGTGGACTTCAACTCCCAGAATTCAACAGCCAGCTTTGTTAGCTTTGCTGGCTGTGGAATTCTGGGAGTTGAAGTCCACAAGTCTTAAAGTTGCCAAGGTTGGAGATCCCTGTAAATCTAGACAAGATAAAGAAGCTTTTTAAAATAAATGCTTGCTCTGAAGATGTCCAGTGCTATTGTATCTTCTTTTAAATAATAGAGAATAATGTATACTTCCAGAAATTTTAATTAATTTTAACAGCTCTGTACAAGTATAGTCTGAAATGTAACAGTGTCCTGTTTAGTATTAGAGTTTAGTTACCTTGGAGTAGATCTATTTAAATAATTGGGAGCAGTTAGTGTGACTACATTTAAGAAAACTTTCTGGCATAATGTACATTTCTCCAATTCTTTGCTATTTCTATGGGTCAGGCACACATGCACAGAAATACACAGCAAACAGTGTATATCATCTGTGCTGTTTGCTGTTTGGCAAATTGCTTGGAGGCAGAGGCCTTTTTTCCTTGTTTTCCTCCCCCAAAACTAAGGTGCGTCTTATACTTCGGTGTGTCTTATACTCCGAAAAATACGGTACTTGAAATATGTCGGAAATAATCAAATCTAATTCTGGCCTAAGTCAGTGTTCTTAATTTAAAATAAATCAAAAACTTCTGTTGTTGGCAGCTGGTTACCTTGTTTACATATCTGATGCTGATGTTCTCACAAGCTTGCCATGGTCAGTTTCACTGAAAAGTTGAGGGTGAAAACTGATGTGTCACTTAACTATACTTCCTGTAGAAATCAGGGTATTAAACCTCAGGCCTTAGCAATATGGGAGACAGAGGCTTCATTGTTGCTGTTCCAATTTCCATGTAGTGCCTGGGTGATACCTTTTTTTAAGTTTTGAATATTTTTTATCCCGCCTTTATTATTTTTATATATAACTCAAGATGGCGAATATATTTAATGCTTTTTCCTCCTATTTTCTCCACAACAAACAGGCCTGTGAGGTGAGTTGAACTGAGAGAGTGACTGACCTCAAATCACCCAGCCTCCTTTCATGCCTAAGGCGGGACAAGTACTCACAGTCTCGTAGTTTCTATTCTGGTACCTGAACTGATGGTGCCCCATACAGATAGAGAAATAGTGATATAGATATTAGATTTGATAGATAGATGATAGATAGATGATAGATAGATAGGTAGATGATAGATAGATAGATAGATAGATAGATAGATAGATAGATAGATAGATAGATAGATAGATAGATAGATATAGATGATAGAAAAAGAAAGAAGAAAGAAAGGAAAGAGAAAAAGAAAAAGAAAAAGAAAGAAAGAAAGAAAGAAATGGCTTCTTAATTCTCATTCCATCTAGCCTATTGCCCACCCCTCCTCCAACTTGCTTTGTAAAAATTGAGTTCTGGAATATATCTTTGAGCACAGGGAGTTTCACTGAAGCAATCCCCCCCCCAAGGTTAGATTGTTCCCTGTACATATGTGTACTGAGTTCTTTAGATATTCTTAAATATGCAATTTATTTCACTGGTAAAATAAGCTGTACTGAAGTATTTATAATTACCCCTGGAATTCTAATTGTAATATCCTTGAGTGAAACAAACTCACAATGAAGCATATTCTAATTCACCAGTCCTTTATGACTGAGGTAAATTACAGAAGCCAAACAATGTTACGATTTGTACCTCTCATGAAGCTTGAAATGTAGTTAAAATATTTGTGAAAAATGCTTGCAGAAGTTGCAGATCTACTTGTTGCAGAAATTCTGACTGTCATTTTTACTTCTTTTAGTTAAATACGTGCACGCGCACACTCACACTTATTTTGTCACATGAACATGTCCTTCATACTTGAAGTTAGTATCCTGAGGATGAATATTGCATGAGATCAAGGAGTTCATATGGAGACTCAGAAGGTTTTTTTTAGAAAATTAAAACTTCTATTTATTTGACAAGAGAATGGCATGAGGTATTGAGGTAGAACAGAGACTGAATTTGTCTTTTTTCCAAACTAATGAATTTTGTTGAAAAAGCTTTATATATGCAGTTTTAACTGCTAGTTTGAAGAGGAGAATAATTGAGAAAATAGTAAAATGTATGATTACATTTTACAAAAACATTTCCCTTCAGAAAGATTATCAAATAGTCCTGAAAAAGGGGAATCAAATTATCTTTTCCTAAACACTTTATTAGTCTTTCCTGTTTATCCCAGCACCAAATACTTTATAAATTAATAAATTACATCTATTAATTTAGCTTTGAGCACTTTTAGAGTTTTCATAATGTGCCTTGTCTACTCCATAGCTCAAGATTAAGGTAGTCCTTGACTTACGACCACAATTGAGCCCAAACTTTCTGTTATTAAGTGCGACATTTGTTAAGTGTAGTTTGCTCCATTTTATGACTTTTCTTGCCTCAGTTGTTAAGTGAATCACTGCAGTTGATAAGTTGGTAACCAAGTTAAGTGAATCTGGTTTCCCTATTGACTTTGCTTATCAGAAGGTCACAAAAGATGATTACATGACATTGGGACACAGCAATGGTCATAAATATGAACCAGTTGCAAAACATTTGAATTTTGATCACATGATCATGGGGATGCTGGAAAGGTCATAACTGAAAAACAGTCATAAATCACTTTTTTCCAGTGCCATTGTAACTTTGAATGGTCACTAAACAAACTGTTGTAAGTTGAGGACTACCTTACTTGAAAGATGTTCAAAATGCATTGAAAAATGCATTGAAAAAAGTTCACATTGTATCGAGACTGAATTTACAAGATTAGATTGAAACACAATCTAATTTATAAACATATTCTTATATTTATAGGGGTGTGGTGGCTCAGTGGCTAAGATGCTGAGCTTGTCGATCAGAAAGGCCAGGAGTTCAGCGGTTCAAATCCCTAGCACCGCGTAACGGAGTGAGCTCCCGTTACTTGTCCCAGCTTCTGCCAACCTAGCAGTTCGAAAGCATGTAAAAATGCAAGTAGAAAAATAGGAACCACCTTGGTGGGAAGGTAACAGCGCTCCGTGCACCTTTGGCGTTTAATCATGCCGGCCACATGACCACGGAGACGTCTTCGGACAGCGCTGACTCTACGTCTTAGAAACACAGATGAGCACTGCCCTCTAGATTTGGGAACGACTAGCACGTATGTGCGAGGGGAACCTTTACCTTTATTCTTATATTTATTTCAGTAATAAACAAATGACATCTATAAATCAGTTCTTAGCTGTCTTGGTTTCGGTAATCCTGACAACATTTCCTGCTTATTATATTCAGAAGAAAGGTGGAAGGTACACAACTTAGTCAACAACTGGAACATTTCCATCTTTTCTTCACTCACCAAGCTTCCTGATATCTATCCTTCAGTTGATTTGATTTGGGTTCTGTTGATTTAATCATTTGGAGAGATCATTTCCAGAAACACCTAGACAGAGGCATATTTCTATGGGCTATTCATATCTGAATGTCAGCATTTAGATATAAGCATTTATAGGCAATCAGCATTTTCCATATAAGAAATTTTATGTAGATTCTAAGCTGTGTAAGAAATGTATGATAGTACATGTATGATAGTGTAGAAAGTTAGCACCCACCCCAAAATATGAAATATTTTGAGAAATATTTTAAAAGGCAGAGTATTATATTTCCCTAGATGAGAAATGGAGAAACATGTTTTTTGAAAGCAGCCCCCACCTTCCTTTATAGCCCACAGCAGATGTCAGCACTTAAGAGATAAAGAGATAGGTAGCTCTATTCATAGGCAAAAATTTCCTGCAGCAAGGTGTGAACAAAGGTAGGATTAGCCCTCAGCCATAATGGGAATTGCCCAACATCCTTTCAGAACACAAGCTGCTTCATTGCATCATCTCAGTTGTACCACCCTCAGAAAACTTCAACCAATCTTAGCTCAGACAACCTACAGAGCCAGCTGTGACCCCTACAACAGCCAACAGAATAAATGTTCTTGCACAGGAACAGGAAGTTCAAGTGCAAAGCCCAAGAGAGGGTATAAAAACCACCCACTCTCAACTTCATGTGGTCAGCTACCCAGAACCATGTGCTTGGTGGATGTGTTCATCATTAAACCAACTTTCCAATCAACCTCCATGTTTCCAGTGTCTTTTTTCCGGCTTGGAATTGAACCAGATGGATATTTCTTCCAACAACTTGGCACCCCGAGATGGGGCTCCAAGGTAACCTGACCAATGGACCTGGCCCGGGTAAGCCTCCCTTGCCAGCACAGACCCATTGTGTCTGTGGGTGGATTTTTCCTGGACCTTGGCCGTTTGGAACTAAGGCAGTAAAGGGAGTTTTGAGTATTGAACTCAAAGGCTGCTTGGAAAGAAGGTGAGTACCTCTAAATTTTAACTTTTAAAGCCCAGAAAAGTGAGGGAAATGTGTGTATGCCTATGTGTGGGAGTGAGAGGGCCCTTCTCCCAATCACAGCTGGATCTTGCTCCCTCTGTGCCTTTCCTAACTGTAGAAAGATGTGTTCTACCAACAGAGCCTGGAAAGCATTGCGGGTCAGGCCAGAGCACAGGACCTTCTGTAGGGAAAAGGGAAAAAGTATGTGAAAATGGAATGGAAAAGTGAATGAGAGAGTTGAACTTGGGTAACCAGCTGGGAGGTTACTGAGCAAAGCCCTGTGAAAGGAAGTACTTCTGGGAAGCAAGCAGAGGTCCTCCCGGACTCTACTGAGTCTGAAAACTGCAGCAGAAGGAGGGGTCCTTACCTCAGGGATGAAAGTAGACGTCCTCCTGGACTCCCTTGAGTCTGAAAACTGCGGCGGGAAAGGAAAGGCCAGGGAAGGAGGTGCCCTTACTCTGCAGGGGGCAGCAGAGTCCTCCCACACCCCTTTTTGGTCTGCAAACTGATGGCAGTATTCCCTTTGTAGGAGGGGTCCTTGCTCTGGAAAGGGAACCAGAATCCTCCCAGACCCTTTTTGGTCTGAAAACTGGTGGGGGGCGAGAATTTCACTAGGAGACTCAGTTTGCCGGGGACCCAGCAGAGCTGAATTGAATCCCTAAATCAGAAATAGGGAAACATGGGATGCTCTAGCTCTGTGATGGCGAACCTATGGCACGTGTGCCAGAGGTGGCATGCAGTGTCCTCTGTGGGCATGCGAGTCGTCACACCAGTTCAGCTCCACCGTGCATGCGCGCGTGCCTCCTGCCGCCCAGTTGGTCTTTGGGTCTCTGCCACGCATGTGGGGGGGTAGGATGCGTGTGGGGGGCCATGCATGCTGGGGTGGGGCGCGTGGTGGATGCATGTGTGTGCGGGGGTGGGGCATATGGGGGCACATGCATGGGGCATGTGCATGTGTGGGGGCAGGGGTGGGGTGCATGTGCGGGGGCCGCGCACGCATTACATTTTGGGAGTTAGCTTTGTGCACTCAGTCCGGAAAAGGTTAGCCATCACTGCTCTAGCTCGAGGGTCAGGGTAGGCTCTCTGGTAGAAGACTTGCTTGATGCCTGGGACGGGAAGCAATTGCCCATCCAGGCTGATATGACAAAAAGACAAGCCAGGAGATTGTGTAAAGAGTTGGCTTTGCTTAGGGATGAAGCTGGAAAACCAATTTGGCTAAATAAAGGTACTTAAAAGGGATTTATATATATAAATAGGAACATTGGAGGTTTTGTTTGTTTTTTTTCTCTCTCTTCCTTTCTGTCTTCCATTCAACCACATGATACGTTTGTTAAGATTTGTGCCTTCCCTAATTTAACTGAGATTTATGGTGGGAATGGCCAAGGGTAAAAAAAAACCCAGAGTTCTGTTTTCCTTTTGTGTTTTCTTTCTCTTGTCTTTGTGTGTATATGTGTGTCTAAGTCTTTGTGTGCCCTTGAAGTAATTGCAACTGTTAAATGTCTCTAATTCAAAAGACAAAAAATTTAAATTGTTAGAAAAACCCTGAGTTTGCCTGGCCAGCAGAGCAGGGTGAAGAGAACATTTTTCCTTCCCTCTCTATACCTTTAAAAACAGCCCAAGGTTATGAGGGAATGTCTGAAGTTCATTTACAGGAAAAATTTCATTCTTGCATTTACTGTATATGTTTTAAGTGGAATTATCTGTCCATCCTTTTCCTGAAGAATGAATCCAGCTCCTTTTTCTCATCTGTGATGTCCCTGTTTTGTTGTAACTGGTTTATCTGTTTAATAGCTGCAGTATTGATGTTTTCCCCACTCAAACTGCCTGCAAGCTATCTAACCACCCCCACTCCACCTCTGGCCTGGTTCTCATATTTCTTTAGCCCTGTAAAGACAATTCTGCAACTTGTGGAAGCAGATCACACTGACCCAGATGCTGCCTCCAGAGGAGAACTTCCATCCGTTTGAGCCAGGAATTATATTTGGATCCAGCCATCTACTAGAAAATAATTGCAGCAACCAGAATGGAGCAGGCCTGACTGACCAGCCTGACCGCCAAGCCTAATGCCACCCAGCAGACATGAAAGAAAAGACCATGAGATGGACTAAAAGACTTTTCAATCCCCAGAAGACAGCTGGAAAGACTATGGGGGGAGGGTGGCAATTCATTGTAAGGTTTTCTTTCTTTGCTTCATTCACATTGTAACTGATCAGTTGAATCGATTCATGGAGGGATGGCACAGTAAGTTCTGAACACCTTGGACTTCTGTCTGATGGGAGGGAAATTTGTCCAGCATGTTTGTATTGCCTGTCTTGTAGAAGTAGCTGCATACACACACAGACAAACAGAAACCCCATTCAGAATCAGACTGAGGCTATCCCCTTCACCTATCTCCACACAAAGCTTCTCCTAGACTGGTTCTTGCTCTGGTACTAAGGCTCAAGCAATCATATCTCCCTGCCAATTCCATGGGGGAGGGGGCATGCCCCTCAGGCAATTCCCTCACTGAAGAAGTAGCAGAAAAGAGATCTCCAAACTCCAAGCCCTGATTGTGATTGACAAATGATGCTGCACAGTTGCCCAGTAAAGCAGGATATATTGCGCTGGTTGGTCTCATCAGTAGGGGTCCCAGGGCTCATTGTGTGTAACTTCAAAAATATTACCGTATTTTTCGGAGTATAAGACGCACCTTTTTACCCCCAAAAAGAGGGTGAAAACTTGGGTGCGTCTTATACACCGAATGTAGCCCCACCCAGCCAGCCACCCCCACCCTTTGGCCTCTGTCTCCCAGCAATTTACCAGTTTGCAGCAAACAGGGAAGAGCCTGTAAAGCCAAGCAAGTCAGTAGCAGCTTCCCGACCTACAGCTGATTTGCCACATGCTAAACTGAAACTGAAACTGCAAAGAGGTAAATAGCTGGGAGAGACACGCAGATTTTTATTTTCTGCTGAACGGGATGCAAGGGGGTAAGTGAATAACTAAATGTCTGTAGAATGTTCAAATTATTAGACTTATTTTTTAAAGACTGCTTTATTATTGTTCTAGAGCCAGGGGTCTCCAACCTTGGCAATTTTAAGACTTGTGGACTTCAACTCCCAGAATTCCACAGCCAGCTTTGTTAGCTTTGCTGGCTGTGGAATTCTGGGAGTTGAAGTCCACAAGTCTTAAAGTTGCCAAGGTTGGAGACCCCTGTAAATCTAGAAAACTTAACAAAACAAAGAAGCTTTTTAAAATAAATGCTTGCTCTGAAGATGTCCAGTGCTATTGTATCTTCTTTTAAATAATAGAGAATAATGTATACTTCCAGAAATTTTAATTAATTTTAACAGCTCTGTACAAGTATAGTCTGAAATGTAACAGTGTCCTGTTTAGTATTAGAGTTAAATCCTGACTTACCTTGGAGTAGATCTATTTAAATAATTGGGAGGAGTTAGTGTGACTACATTAAAGAAAACTTTCTGGCATAATGTACATTTCTCCAATTCTTTGCTATTTCTATGGGTCAAGCACACATGCACAGAAATACATAGCAAACAGTGTATATCATCTGTGCTGTTTGCTGTTTGCTGTTTGGCAAATTGCTTGGAGGCAGAGGCCTTTTTTCCTTGTTTTCCTCCCCCAAAACTAAGGTGCGTCTTATACTCTGGTGCGTCTTATACTCCGAAAAATATGGTATGTCTTTATTAGATAATCCTAGAGAGAAAGCTTTCTCTTTTATCCAAACACTCTTTATTCATTGTTCAGTTTTATAGATCTCTTCCAAAGCTTTCAGATAAACGCGACAGTTTTGTGATATACGTTAATAATCAAGGTGCATTTAATAACATTTTTAAAAATATTTTTGGAACTACTATCAACTGAAAACTGAGCAGCAACAAAAACTATACAATTCATTATAGATCATGTTAGAAAGTCAAGAGTTGTAACAAAAGACAATATGAAAAGAAAGACACATGGCTTCATGACTGGATTTGAAATAAAGTAAATTCAATGGTGATGTTGCACTTTTGTCTAAGCTCTAAGGTATAGTCCTATGCATTTTTTTAGAGTACTACCCTGTTTCCCCCAAAATAAGACATCCCCTGATAATAAGCCCAATCGGGCTTTTGAGTGCATGGCAATAAGGCCAAGGGCTTATTTCAGGGTTCAAAAAATATAAGTCAGGGTCTTATTTTCGGGAAAACATGGGTATAAGTCTAATGTGACTTCTGAATCAATGTACATAGAAGAAAGATATTACAGTATTTTAAATCTGTACTGCTTTGTATTAAAGCCTGTTTTTTCTTGGCAATCGTTCTTCTAATGTGATTATATATGGTACTTTTAAGAAAATGTCTGAATGTCTAGTTCCATGTGCAAATCATATCTATAAATTAATGAGTCTCATTTAACAGTCCTGATATGGATTCATTTATCAGTTTATTATTTTTCCAGCTGTGTATGTAAAAATCCTCCTAAACTGATGTTTGAAATCTCATAATATGCTGGCACAGTCTGTGACAGCTTCTACAATCAGTACCAGCTTCAGAAGAGTTATATTTATTGCGCTTAGCAGCTAATGTCACGGTGATGGCACATGACATTATATTATGAAGCAAGTAAAGAGTGATCCAAATAGCATATATAAGACTACATAATGTATGTAAAAATGATCCCAGTGGTATTTTGTTATAAACAAAATTATATACAGTTGAAATGTCATGCCTGTTCCTGAGAAATTGAGGCTAGAAGATGGGCAACCTTTTGTCTGATGTCCTGATCATCCCTAGGCACATTGCATCTTTATTAATCTGCACTGCACTGCTGAACATAACACAAGAAAAAAAAGCAAGATGCTCAGAATTGTCCTTTTGTTTTTGATAACATTTTATTTTAAAAAATATATTAAAAGAACATTATTATTATAATCCATGCAATTTATCTTCAAATTGTATTAAATTCTGCATGAGTACTCTGGAAAATTGAATTTCAGGCTTTAAAACTATAAATATCATTTATTACAATCAAATAGGTCAGCAAAAAAGATAAAACAGTCTTCATTTAAAGACCCATATACTCCATGTATATACTATGCACTTAATAGGTCTATTATGTTAGATACAAAGATACAGCAGAAAAACACAAAGCCTGCAAACTACAACAATGACATTTAGAAAATGTCACATAATGGGCCATGGTGATATTAACAACATATCGTATTTTCAGGTGGAATGTAAAAAAAATGATAATATTGCCTATAGAGATAAAGATACCGTAGCAGTAACATTTCTAGTACAAAATGCTAGGCATTTGGGGCACAGATAATTGTCCTCAGGGATTATGAAATGATATTTAAATTCTATGTAAATGTGAACATTTGTTTTCTTAATTATTGGTAAAAATCCAGTTATCAGTTTCAGAAGGTGGTTAAGTCGAATAATACTTTGTAAATCTATATGAGTACAGTAACTGCAGCATAACACAGAAAAATACTATTAATATGGCTACTAAAGGAATTAATAAATTGGGTAACAGAGGTCTGACCAGCTGCTACTGAGCATATTGCAGCAACTACCGGTAGCTGGATTTTAAGGTGGCTTCACTTAATCCATCAAGAAGCAGAAACAAACTTTTTGAACAAAGTAGGGGTACAAATATGATGAAAACAGGGAAGGCAGATGACTGGAGGCCAAGAAAGAAAAAACCTGCCAGGATTCCCATTGTTACCTGTTCTTGCTTTCCTTTTCCTTCCTTTTATGAAGCAGCCCGAGCTGCTTGAGGCGATAGCTAGCCTGGCGGTGGAGTTCCCCAGGCTCATGTGCTGGGGGACTTTAACCTGCCTTTGGCAGGCGAAACCTCTGGTGCAGCTCAGGAGTTCATGGATTCCATGACAACCATGGACCTGACCCAAGTAATCCAGGGTCCGACTCATGAGGGAGGGTCACACGCTTGACCAAGTGTTCCTTTCGGGGCAATGGAGAGATGATCTGAAGGTAGGGGATATAGTCATCACCCCGTTGTCATGGTCAGACCATTTCCTAGTGAGGTTGGATTTCACGGCCCCACTCCTCCCCCGCAGGGAGGTGGGACCGACTTGGTGGTTCCGCCCCAGGCGCCTAATGGAGCCGGAAGGATTTCAGAGGGAACTTGGGGAAATACCTGAAACCCTGGTACACAATTCGTCTGAGTCCCTGGTGGCTGCTTGGAACACCGCAGCAGCAGGAGCATTAGATCGGATTGTGCCTTTGCGACCTCTCCGTGGCAGTGGATCCTGGAAAGCTCCCTGGTTTACCGAGGAGCTCCGGGAGATGAAACGCCACAAGAGACGTCTGGAGCGACGCTGGAGAGCCAGTAAAACCGAATCTGATCGAACACTTCTAAGAACTTTCATCAAGTCTTATTTAGTGGCGATAGGGGCGGCAAAACGATCTAATTTTTCCGCTCTTTTGCGTCCGCAGATTCTCGCCCAGCCGCCTTGTTTAGGGTGACTCACGCCCTCCTTGCAAAAGGGGGGAACGAGGAACACTTGCAAGGTAGAGCTGAGGAATTCACGCAGTTTCTGACCGATAAAGTCGCTCAGATTCTGTCGAACCTGGACTCTGGCTGGGCAGAGTCCATTGAGTTGACAGGGCCAAGTCTTAATCCAGCATTGTGGGAGGAGTTTGGGCCTGTTTCTCCTGATGACGTGGACAAGGCCATGGGTGCAATGAGCTCTTCCACCTGTTTATTGGACCCGTGCCCCTCCTGGTTGGTTTCGGCCAGCAGAGAGGTGGCATGCGGCTGGATCCAGGCGGTGGTCAACGCTTCTTTGAGGGAGGGATCCGTACCGCAGCCGTTAAAATTTGCGGTGGTGAGACCCCTCCTCAAGAAGCCTTCCCTGGATCCAGCGGATTTGAAGAACTTTCATCCGGTCTCCAACTTACCTTTCATAGGTAAGTTGTGGAGAAGGTGGTGGCTTTTCAGCTCCTTCGGCTATTGGAGGAAACTGATAATCTAGATTCCTATCAGTCAGGTGGGAGGCACCGTTTTACGGTGGTTCTCCTCTTATCTCGCCGACAGGATGCAGTCGGTGTTGGCAGGAGGGCAGAGGTCGTCTCCTAGGCCCCTGACCTGTGGGGTGCCGCAGGGTTCGGTCCTCTCACCCATCCTGTTTAACATTTACCTGAAACCGCTGGGGGAGATCATCTGCAGACACGAGGTGAGTTTTCAACAGTACGCTGATGACACCCAGCTGTACATCACCACCCCGTCTCAATTCAGGGAGGCAGTTGATGTAATGTGCCGGTGCCTGGATGACGTTAGGACCTGGATGGGGAGAAACAGACTCAAACTCAATCCCGATAAGACTGAGTGGCTCTGGATATTGCCTCCGAAGGACTATACCAACTGTCCCTCCTTGGTTCTTGAGGGAGAAAAATTAACTCCCTTGGAACGGGTTCGCAATTTGGGAGTCCTAGATCCACAGCTAAAATTAGATCAGCACCTTGCAGCTGTGGCTAAGGGGGCTTTTGCACAGGTTTGCCTGGTGCACCAATTGCGACCATACTTGGAGAAGGAGGCTACTCATGGTCACTCACGCCCTTGTCATCTCCCGATTGGACTACTGCAATGCGCTCTACATGGGGCTACCCTTGAAGAGTATTCGGAGACTTCAACTGGTGCAAAATGCGGCTGCGCGTGCTGTGGTGGGTGTTTCAAGATACACCCACATAACACCTATACTCCGCCAGCTGCATTGGCTGCCCATTGGTCTCTGGGTACAATTCAAGGCGTTGATCATCATCTTTAAAGCCCTACATGGCTTAGGACCAGGCTATCTCCGGGACCACATCCTACCTCATACTTCCCTTCGACCGGTCAGGTCCCACAGAGTGGGTCTCCTCCAGGTCCCATCAGCCAAACAGTGCCAACTGGCGGGGCCTAGGGGGAGGGCCTTCTCTGTAGGGGCCCCTGCTCTCTGGAACCAACTTCCCCCAGAGATCCAAATCATCCCCACCCTGCTGGCCTTCCGAAAAGCCATTAAGACATGGCTCTTCCTGCAGGCGGGGTGACTTTGAGACGACCTTGCATCTGACGTCTCCCCCATGTATGTATGATGTTATATGTTTTTTAAAAAATTGTTTAAAATTGTTTTTAATGATTTGTTTGATCTTCCATAAAATGTTGTACGCCGCCCTGAGTCCTGAGGGAGTAGGGCGGCATAGAAGAACCTCAAATAAATAAATAAAATAAAATAAATAAAAGATTAAAAATTGATCAGATCAGGGAGACTTGATGGGTGCTTTTAATTTTTCTGATGCAAAGGGGAAGGCATTGATAAAGGCAGCAGAAAAGGATCCCTTCAGTGGCTCCCAAAAGGAGAGCTTTCAACCAGGTCTAGCAGCCAGGGCAAAAGTTCTCAAAAGAAATTTCCAGTATCCATGTGCAGAAGCTAAAGTGTACTGGAGTCTACTCCAAATGTGGATAGAAAAGATTTTGCAGCAATGTATAGAGTTGAGACTGGAGATATTCCTGTTGGGTATTTTACCAGAGAAATATAAAAAAGAAAATATATATCTAATTATTCATATAATCACAGCAGCCAGAATTGTATTTGCACAGAATTGCAAATTCGCCCAGGAGGGAGGAGGAAGCAGAAGGGGGCAGCCTCTAGCAGAGACAAGAGAGTGCGGGGTTGATGCTTCTGTCCCCTTCTCCCTCTCCCTCCTCCCTCCTGGGCGATCCCGTGTGAAAAACAGGGTGGCTGCTAGCAAAGAGGGGAGAGTGAGGGGTTGATGCTTCTGTGATGAGGGGAGCCGGAAAGCGTCTGGGGCTCACCCAGCCTCTCTTCCTCTTGCAGCCATGTGTGCCGCCGCTGCCATTCCAAAGGGCTTTCCTTGGGAGTGAGGGGGAATAAAGAAGCCAGCCCGCAGGCCGAAGGTTCACTCGCTTGTTTTGCTCTCCTATCTCCACTCTTGCAAGTTTTGCTGCCTTTTCTCTTCCCGTGCAGCGCTCCTGATCTTTGAGACTGTGGCCAGGTCAGTGGTGGGGAGGGAAAGGAGCGCGTGGGAGAGAGTGGCATCAAAACCCTCCCTGGCTCTTCCCCAAAGTGCCTTGCAACAGCCAAATCCCCTGGCCCTAATGCCACCGCTCCCCACCTTGCTTGGGACAGGGCAGCAGCGGCGGGGGGAGGGAAGTAGCAAGGCTTCGCGGAACACCACCTGGCCTGGCCAGTGGCGGGCAGCGGGCAGACTGACAAGCGCGGGGATGGAGGGGAGCGAACGGAAGACGGTGGCATCAAGCCTCCCTGGGTCTCCCCTCTGCTGTGGATGGGCTTGCATGGTGACAATGGGAGCAGGAGCCCTGCATTAAAGGTAAGGTGACCAGACGTCCCGCTTTTGGTGGGACAGACACGCTTTTCAAGCGTGTGTCCCGCGTCCCGCATTCTTTTCAAAAAGTTCCGCTTTTTTGAAAAGAATGCCGAAACATCTGGTCACCTTAAAAGGGGAAGCAAAAGAGGTACCGGAAGCAAGTCGGGCGGAATTTCAGCGAGGCGGCTGCCTGCTGGGGAGAGGGGGAAGGGGGGCTGCTCCTCCTCTCCTTCCCCCGCCCCATCCCTAGCCCGCCCTCGGAGGCGCCGCTGCTGTTGGGATGCGGGTGGAGGGGTGAGGGACAAGGAGCGGCCCCTCCGGCGGCGCAAACAGCCCTTCCTCGTTGCTCTCCCCTTCCTTCCCCCCGTCGCCTCGCTGCCGCCGTTGCCCTGGGGCCGGGCGGGCGACCGGGAGACCGCGGGGCTTGGATGGCTGGAGCTCATGACAGAGCGCTGCCTCGCAGGTAAGCTGCCGGCTGCCTCCTTTCCCCGTCTCCCGCCTCCCATTCGTTGCTTGCCAGCCCGGCCCCAGGGCAGCTCCTGGAGGAGGCGGGAGGCGAGGAAAGGCCTCTCGAAGGGCTGCCGGCTCCCGAAGGGGAGGCGGGAGGCGAGGAAAGGCCTCCCGCCTCCCCCCCCACCTGGACGCCGACATTTGCTGTGTTTTGCCCTCTGCGCATGCGCAGCGTTCTGCGCATGCGCAGAGGACAAAACAAATGGCGGCGCCCAGGCGGGCCCGCCCCCCCGTCCCGCTTAAAAAAAAATCTGGTCACTTTAATTAAAGGTGGTTTTCCTCCTCCCTGCTCAAGAAAAGGGTTTTGCCGCAGCATTCTGAATAAAACAGCATTGTAGATTTTAAGTTTTCTTAATTGGAAAATGCGAGCACATCTCCCGTGCTCCCCTATCCCTCTTCCTAGGTTTCAGATTGAGGCTATGGGCTCCCTGATCAAGAGCGGGGCTGAGGGGAAGCCAGCCTTAATTTCAATAGCCAAATTGGGGGCTGGGATGGGGAGGGGGAGAGAGAGGCAGCGCTTTCTGGGAAGGCAGGCCAGTCTAGTAATTCCTCATTTCCTTCTTGTCTGTTCTGGCACTGAGCACCAGGAGCCCGTGCTGGTTGGGGGACATGGCCAGGGAACAGTCCCAAGTATGCAGGAGGTTGCTGCTGAGGAGTGCCTGTTTCCAGGTTCTGGAGTAGACATAAACCTGCTCCTTTGCCTCTCTAAGGAGGCCCAGCTCTTGGGCTGAGTCCCTTGCCTCCCACCCACCCAAAACAAGGAGAGGCAATGCCTTCCCTGGTTTGTTCTATTTGTTGATTGTAAGCTCCTTGGGGCTGAGAAAAATCGCTGCAAAACTGAGTTTCCTGAAGTGGACCACTAGACTCCTAAACAACTTAAAAAATGATCTAGTAAAAAGAAAAGTCAACCAAAAGAGCAACATGCAAACAAAAGCACATAAAACACCCCCAGGAGCAAAACATATTAAAGTTTAATTTGTGTGTATTGTTTAATGGACTGCTAAATTGGCCACACCCACCCAGTCACATGACCACGAAGCCACTCCCACCCGGTCACATGACCATCAAACCACTCCTACCTGGTCACATGACTGCCAAACCACTCCCACCCAGTCACGTGACCATCAAGCCACTCCCACCCGATCACGTGACTGTCAAGCCACACCCACAAAATTAAGCCACAGCCACAAAATTAAGCCACACCCACAGAGTGGCAGTAAAAAAATTTGGAACCCACCCCTGCTATATACATATTGGGCAATAATATGTTGGAAAATCAATATAGATCTTTTAAAAGGAATATTAAAATGTTTACTACATCACACCATTCTTTTCCCCCCTTTTCCCTTGCCTGCAAGTGCACTCAAGCCACACATGTATAAGCTGTATAGATATGAGTCTGCCTAACTAAATGAACATCCTTTGGCTTATCCCCAAGCAGACCCTCTCCCTGTTCCCCTATGGATGTAGCATCTTCTTTGTTAAAAAAAGACTTTTTAACATTTCACAAGGAAGTGTGAATGAAATAGTGGGGGGGCAGTTGTGTGCATGCTCTCTTCCAGTAGCAAGCAGCATGGTTCTTTTATTCAATTAACTTGCATCTGCTGCCTTATTTCCTGGAACTGTGCTTCTAAGTGCCACAGGCTAATCGAAAGAAAATAAGGTCAAATTGCAGTAGCAAGATCCTATCAAAGAAAATTTGTACAACTGGTTGTTTTAAGGCTTGTTGCAAGGTTTATTAAATGTGGGAACACACACACACCTTTTGAAGGAAAAGAAATGCGATATGTGCAATCCCTTGTACTACAGATACTTAATGCAGCTATCAAATTATAGGTTCTTTATATTAATATTTATATAGATATGCTTATAATGAAACACCTCTCTGAATGCCCAGTTAACTATGTATCCCTAGGCTGCCCCAAAGGTGCTTTTTCAGGAGACAACTGGACTTTCTTGTTTTTTCTTTTGAAGACATTTCACTTCTCATCCTAGAAGCTTCTTCAGCTCTGACAGGATAGTGGGGAATGGAAGGATTTATATTCCTTTCAGACAGCTGGTAATTTGCATTCTTTTAGAGGGTTGTTGAAGAACTTGGAGGTTTATCTCTGTCCTCAGGGTCATCTGAGTAGTGCTCCTGGTTCCTGTAGTCTGCATTTCCCCCCCTTTCCTCTGGAAATCCTCTGGAAATCCATTCCTACTCCCACACCATTCAAAGGGTGTTCACCCCAAATTTCCAGAGGAAAGGAAAACAAGAAAGTCCAGTTGCCTCCTGAAAAAGCACTATTGGCACAACCATGACCTTGATCACTGAGAATCTCTACAGACTTTCCATCCCTAGGCTGCATATAGATGGAGATGTATTTAGTAAATAAGCAGATCTCAATGCTCTAGCACTAATGGTTTCACAATATTTTCCCTAATCTTACACAAGAGTTATAATTTATTTGGAATTTAATTCCAAATTTTATTTAATAAAAAGAGTTTTTCCTCTCCTTCCCTGCTATGGAATGGATTTACTGTAGTTGTGATGTAAATGAGTTTTCATCTTTGGAAACTTACCTAGCTTTCTTCCCATGCAGAGATGGAACTTAGCCGGTTCGGACGAACCAGTAGCGGAAATTTTAACTGGTTTGCTGAACCGGCAAATACCACCTCTGCCCACCCAGTTGCCCGGTCGCTGCTCACCCCCACCCGCCGCTTTTCCTGCTTGCCTCTCACCCCGCCTGCCCACTCGCCACTCACCCCACCCACCCGCTGGCCGCTCACCCCACCTGCCTGCCCGCCTGCTTGACCCGCCCACCCACTCGCTGCTCACCCTGCCTGCCTGGCCACTCGCCCCACCCAGCCGCTTGACGCTCGCCCCGCCCGCCCGCTTGCCCTACCCATGGGGTATATATGTTGCCTTCACCCGCGGCCCAGCTAATCGCCTCACCTCCGTGCTGCACCCGCTCTGCTCACCAAAGGTAAGCATGTCACCTGCTCGCCATTCGCCTTGGCCAGGTTGGGAAACATATCATTTCCCGGCTCTGGCCTTCCCCAGGGCCTCTGCCTGCATGTTGCCTGCTTGCTCTCCACCTAGCTCACCTTCATCCACGCCTTGGTGGGGGTCCCTGGCGAGGCTCGGCCGGCAAGCTTCCAGCCACTGGTAGTTTTCGGCTGCCTTCCGAGCAGCTCCGCTGTGATGCTGTCCCTCCGGCGCAGCAGGCCATTCTCCTGGTGGGGTCTGGCTGTGAGTGGCACTGGCAGACAATAGGGTGCATGTGCACAGCCAGCGCGAAGAACAGGGTGGTGACGGCGACGATGGGACTTCTTCAGGCCTGTTTTTCGGCCTGTAGTTTTCGATAATTTTTGGCTCAAGAAGCTTGCAGCCGCCACTGCCAACTCGGTTCTGGCTGGCAAAGAGGCGGTAGCTGGAGTCTTCTCGTGCCAAAAAAGAGCACCTGCTGCAGGATTCTTGCGCCGAAAACTACCGAAAACTACAGGCCGAAAAAGAGGCCTGAAGTCCCATCACCGCTGTCACCGCCCTATTCTTCGCGCCGACCGTGCATTGCGATTGCCTGCCAGTGTGCGTGCGCGGCCACACCCCACTGCCAGACCAGGCCAGAAGAACGGCCTACTGCACCGGAGGGACGGCATCGCAATGGAGCTGCTCGGAAGGCAGCCGGACTGCAGTGTCCCTTTAAGATACTTTGATGCGGGGGGGGGTGTACCATAAAGGGACAGACCACAGGAGCTGCCTTTTCTGCCGGTTCTGTGGGTGTGGCTTGATGGGCGTGGCTTGGTGGGGTGACATCGAGTTGGCCATGCCCACTCGACCTTGCTGTGCGTGATGTTGAGTTGGCACACCTACTCAGTCACATGACCCCCCCACCAAGCCACGCCCACCAAGCCACGCCCACAGAACCAGTAGTAAAAAAATTGAATCCCACCACTGCATCCCATGCATTGAATGAGTATGCAGTTGAGATCATTAGACTGTTCTTTTCCAGCTGCAACATGCCTTCTGCTGGTAATTCAATCAGTTGTCATGATCCCCACTCACCATGCAGAAGTTCTATGTGTACATAGCAATATACGCTCATAAAGATAAATCTCCGCAAGTGAATCTGTGGGTTATACACATATACATTGTGTGTTCATAGGGGTGTGCTCGATGTAGCCAGTACATTCAGCTAGTGCTGTCCTTGAGCATTCTTTCAGTGAAAAGAAAGAGGTCTATAAATTTTCTTCACATTGGATTGTTCAATCAATAATTTTTCAAGGAAAAGTCAATTGAGTGTCATAGCAATTCCGCAATAATGACAACCTTGATGAAAATGATTCCCTCAAACCCATGTGGGAAGCCCACCCCAGAAGAATGAAATATTTTGGGAAATATTTAAAAAAAAGGCAGGATAGAATATTTCCCCTAAAGGAGAAATGGAAAACAATCTTAAGGGAGGCAGAAACCAGCACCAGTCTCCCTGCCCCCAAGCAGAAACCGAGGAGGCCAGCTTTTAGAAATGCAGATTTGATAATCCATTCAAGACAGGATATTTTGAAACTCCTTGCAGCAAAGTTTGACAGCTAACAAAGGCAGAATAGTAGGATTAGAAAGCATAACAAACAAGTGAAAGATTTACTAAATGCTGTGAACAACATTTTAATTTCCATCCCATCCAGCACACTACATGAAACAAACCAACTAATGTACAGCTTAGCTGCCGTTATAACTGTAGAATTGGGTTATAAAATGCCAAAAAAGAAACCCACTAGAACACCAAAGTGGAAAATTTGACTTGAAAATAAAATAAAAAACTATGAGGAGATGTTAACAATTTGAAATACTTGAAAGAAGGAAAACTAAAGAATAAAAAGCTGAAAAATAGTTTATACAAAAAATGCAACCTGGAGGAAAAAACAATAATGGAAATCATGGAAGAACTAAAACAGCTTGTAATAGCAACAGCAAAGAAAATCGAAAGGTACAAAGGATGAATAAAACAATATCGTGAAAATGTCCACTTCAGAAGAAACCAACACCTCTTCTACCGGTCACTTGATGAAAATTGAATCCAAACTAATGTTCACCCATGTAAAGAAAAAACTTTGAAGTTTTGGAAAGAACTGTGTGAAAACCCAGTGGAACACAATAAAACTGCCTCCTGGATCAAAGATATTCAAAAACAAGCAACACGAAACAAAATGGAGAATATCGTAATAACAACTGATATGGTTGCAAAACAAGTAAAGCAGGTCAAGAACTGGGGTGTACCTTAAGGTGACCAGACGTCCCGATTTTGGCGGGACAGCCACGCTTTTTAATGATTTGTCCCGCGTCCCGCTGCGTTTCTAAAAAGTCCCGATTTTTTGAAAGAATGCACGACTAGGGCATTCTTTCAAAAAATCAGCCTGAAAGGGGGGCGTGCGAGACTGGGGGGAGTTAAAAAAACCCACAACTGCAGCGCAGACGTTTAGTCCAAGGTCCCTCCCAGCTCTATTCTGATTGAAGTCGTCAGCCGCTGCGTCTCGCCTTGCTCCTCCTCAAGGAAGCTGCAGCTCTTTTAGGGTGCTGGCAGGAAGCCTGCCTCCCAGAAGATGCAGGAGCACCTTCGGTTTTGTCTTGTTCCTTCTGAACGGCCCAGGGACGTGAACGCTAGTCAGAGGATTCATTCTCTCTCCCTCTTTTTCTGTTATTTTGCCGTCAGCCTCTGCAACTCCGGTAATTAACTGAATACACATTTCTGCCCTTTCAGCCAGTTTAGCTCTGCCTATAACCTTGCAGTTGCACCTTTCCTTCCTGCTCCTCACAACCCCAAGCAGAACAATTTCCTGTGTGTGTGTGTGTGTGTGTGTGTGTGTGTGTGTGTGTGTGTGTGTGTGTGTGTGTGTGTTATGTGTTAATATTTCTCGTTCCTTGAAATGAGCTCGTTTTTGACTCAAATGACTGGAAGACGCAACAGAGAGCCCTGCAACGGCTTGGGGCAGGGTGGAGGGAAGAAAAAAGTGTGTTGCATGAAGGCTTTCTTCACCCCACCTTCAAATTTTTGTAGTCAATTACCCAAGCAAAGTTTTCATGAGTGTGATTTTCAAGGCTTTTTTATTTGAAACAATGAATCGGTCAAAGGAAAATACCAAGAGAGTGTCCCTTTTAAAAGTATGCTGTAAAAATAAAAGGACTGTAAACACATTTGCAAATGCTAAAGAAATAGCACATTGAAGTCATCCTCACTTCAGATGATGAGTTCATTTCTGTCTTCTCTATCTACTTCCTTCAATCTTGCTAAGCAGGGTAGCTATTTTTTCTAGTACACACAGTTTTGTCACATGTCCAAAATATGAACTTTTGCAGCTGATAATTACAGAACCAGGATTGGTTCTTTAATTCTTCTTGCAGCACATGTTGCTTTCTCTATTGGTTACATTATATTTTTGATCTTGTGTCCTTTGCCTTTTCTGAAACGCTCCTGTTAGGTTGAAAATTTAAAGGTTTTGTTCATTCTTCTAAAAAAAAATCAGCATAGTCTATAAAAACAGTTTTCATTGTTCTTATATCAAATACATTTATTGTAATACTGTTAATTTGGGATGATTCTGATTTCACTGAGATAAACTGGGACAATGTATGGTTTTGCTTTGCATATAAGAGAAGTAGGATTACTCATTGATATAAATGTTTATACAGGCTAGACGTATTTTGTTTAATAAATTAATTTGATAGGTGCAAATAGGTGCCAATTGAAAAAGTAATCAAACTTAATAGATTGAAATTAATATTTAATATTTCTGATTTTGAATATTTTTAAAGTTTGCATCAATCAAACTTGGCTAATATTGCACAATCACAGAATAATTGTTTGCAGGTAAAAGGGACTTAATGTTTTCTAACCATCCAATATTGTATATCATGGGTGTCAAACTCGCGGCCTCACATTGCCATCACATGACATTTCATGATGTTTTTCCCATTAACGGAGCTGGGGTGGGCATGGCTTGCATGTGACACATCCAGCCCACGGGCCACCAGTTTGACACCTCTGTGTATATTGTCTTAATTTTTTCATTATGCATATTTTACTGTTTAGAAAGTATTTAGGAAATAAAATATTTTGCAATGCAAATTGAAAATGTTCTTATGGGAATGTATTAATTTGGATATATTATGTGATATCAAGTTGAATAGTGAACCTTAGCAACCATATAGAAGTTTTTCCCACATTGTGTAAAGAAAAGTTATGGAAAGCTTCCACTTCAAAATTTTATCTCTGTTCTTCATTTTAATTAAAATAGTTATATTCAGACTATAGTGATTTATATACAAGTGTTGTGGGATACTAAAAAAAAGGCATGCCCACAATGTTTGTAATAAGATGCAATGTTACGAATATCAAAAGGTGTAGAAGACAGTGTAAACATAGATTTTTCTAAAATAAAAGTTTTGTAAAGAATTTTATTCTTATTTCATTCTATTTAGGTTTCACTCTTTATTTAAACAACAGTTTATTTTTGTGTCACCTTGTGTCACTGTGCTCTACCTTACCCCACTCAGCCCAGTTCTGTTCCTCACTATCTTGTAGTTTAGTTGTGTCTGATCACTGGTTGGATGCTGTAATCATTTTGGTAAAGGCCAGCATATTAACAATAAACCTTAAAAAGATACTCTGGATTAGTAGTTCCCAGACCTAATAATATGGCAAGGATGTGGGTGACTGACTTCAGTGGTTTCTATTTCAGGTAAGGTCATAACTGATATACCAGCCAAAGCTGAATAAAGAACACCTAACATAGGTCTTTGCCTACTCCTCTAACAGATGTGAGTCCAGGACTTCAGATTGGCAGCCTGCTGTATCTGAGGAAACACAACCCCTATCAAGGGTCAAATATTGTGTAGACTGAGATACTATAGTTCTGGAGTCAGTAACTTCTGAATTAATAGCTACTCCATCTTACTTTGATTTCTTCCTGTTCCGATCTTGATCAGGTGGAACATCTACTGCATTTTCCATAAAATGAAAGAGAACCAATTGAATAAATTTCTCCCAAAATATATCTTAGTGGCCTTATGTGATGTGTTCAGTGGTATACTGAAAGGCTCCCTTTTAGGATTAACACTGTTCAATTTCATTATAAATAGATTAGATAAGAGGTGAAAAATACATTTACAGATGATACAAACTTGAAGAAGGATAGCAGGCATCTAGGAGAAAAATATAGGTAGCCCTTAACTTACAACCAGAATTAAGCCCAAAATTTATGTTGCTACACACTATGAAAGAGGTGTAACATTTAAGTGAGACAGACTAGAGCCAGGAGGAACAGAAAGGGGATTAGTAAACACACACATATACGCACAGAGAGACAGAGAGAGAGAGAGAGAGAGAGAGAGAGAGAGAGAGAGAGAGAGAGAGAGAGAGAGAGAGAGAGAGAGAGAAAGAAAGAAAGAAAGAAAGAAAGAAAGAAAGAAAGAAAGAAAGAAAGAAGACAGACAGACAGACAGACAGAAGAGAGAGAGAGAGAGAGAGAGAGAGAGAGAGAGAGAGAGAGAGAGAGAGAGATGTTAGGAAAGAAGAAAGATGAAAGAAAGAAAGGAAGGAAGGAAGGAAGGAAGAAGAAAGAAGACAGAAAGAAAGAAAAGTTAGGAAGGAAGGAAGGAAGGAAGGAAGGAAGGAAGGAAGGAAGGAAGGAAGGAAGGAAGGAAGGAAGGAAGGAAGAAAGAAAGAAAGAAAGAAAGAAAGAAAGAAAGAAAGTTGTATGGCCGCCCTGAGTCCTACGGGAGTGGGGCGGCATACAAAAACGACCAAAAATAAATAAATAAATAATTTTTAATCAGGAACCCACCCCAGTCAATGGTGTCCCTCTTTACCAATGTTAAAATCTGGTCACCTTAGTGTACCTGGTCTGCATGAATTGCATACTGGCTAAAAACCTGACCAGCCTCCATCACCGCATGGCCACTCAATTTGATGAAATGCTTCAAAATGCAACAAGCGAAGAATGGTTAACAGCTGATCGAACATACTTGATAATGAAAGATCCAGAAAAGAGCACAGAACCAAGCAACTACCACCCAATTACTTGTCTGCCAACAATGTTCAAACTTTTTACAAGAATACTGTCAAATTCAGTATTCAATCGCCTAGAACAAAAAGGAAATTATAAAAAATCAAGAGGAACAAAAGATCAGCTGCTCTCTGACAAGATTGTACTAAAAAATGCAAAATGAAGAAAAATGAATTTAAATGTGGTGTGGATTGATTACAAGAAGGCATTTGACTCATTATCCCATAGCTGGATTAACGTCTGTCTGGAAAATTTTGGAATCAGCAAAAATATTTGGACATTTTTGAAAGCAAATATGCAAAAATGGAAAACAGTTCTAACAGCAAATGGGGAGAACATTGGTGAAGTCAACATCAGATGAGGAATTTTCCAAGGGGGACTCACTTTTGCCACTACTGTTCAACATCACATTAATTACATTGACAATAATCCTACGAAACACAAAACTGGGATATCAAATCTCAAGCCAACATGGCAAAACAAACCATCTACTATACATGGATGACTTAAAAATGTATGCAAAAAGCCCCACTGAACTTGAATCAATGCTCAACACAGTTCAGCTGTTCAGCAGTGACATCAGAATGAACTTCGGACTTGAAAAATGTGCTATATTATCCAGGCAGCGAGGAAAAATGGAAAAAATAGAAGGAATAGAACTGGGAAATGGAAGCATCGTGAAAGCATTAGTAAAGGATGACAGTTACAAATACCTAGGCATATTGGAAGCAGATAACATTTTGAATGGAAAAGTCAAAGAATCAACGCAAAAGGAATACATCAGGATGGTCGGCAAAATATTAAAATCAAAGCTAAATGCGGCAAACATAATTAAAGCCATTAATACATGGGCAGTTCCAGTGATACACTACCCAACTGGAATCATCAACTGGACTTTGACTGAACTGGAAAATTTGGACCGGAAAACGCATAAACCTTTGAATATGTACCACGCTTTACATCCACAAAGTGACATCGACAGGTTGTACCTGCCAAGAAGAATAGGGGACAGAGGGCTATTGCAAATCCATCAAACTGTAGAAGAAGAAAAACAAATTTTGAATGACTATGTGAATCAAAGTACAGAAAAATTGCTGCAGGCTGTGAAAACAGAACATTATAAAAACAACAGGGGCGTGCATAAGTGCACCATCGTGCCTACCGTCCCTGTCCTTCTGTCCTATTGTCTAAATTTACCTATACATACTTTGCTTTTGTTTATGTTTATATCATACCTGTTATCTTGTACAAGTGTTGACAAAATAAATAAATAAATAAATAAATAAATAAATAAATAAATAAATAAATAAATAAATAAATAAATAAACAGAAACAAATGCAGAATATAAGGAAAAACAGCTGGATGACAGATTAAATGGATGGAAAACCAAAGCTTTGCATGGAGAGCACTTAACACCCAATGGACATATATATGATACCTTACATAGACTACCTTATAGTATTTCCACTGTGACTCTCTAGTTTATCTTTAAGTATGTTTGTTCTGTGTCTGAAGTGTTTGGGTGTCTCAGTAAACAATCTGGCTTTTCTTCATTTTGTTATTCAATTTTTAGATCACTGTTATCAGAAGATTCTAAATGATGTGTCTGAAAAATAGTTACCTTTTTTAAGGTGGGGTGGGGGAAAAAGCAGAACAACTGATGAAATGTGCAATGCAAACCATGTGATTTACAAAAGATGGGATTTGTGTCATTACATCACAACAAATATTTTCTCGTTTTTGCATCACTGTAGTTTGTTCTGCATGTCTATGCTGAACCTTTTCAGAATGAAGTAGCAGGTTTGTGAATGCTAGATCTTCCATATCTGGGTTGCAAAAATCCTAATGATCACCAGATGATGTAAAAAGTTGTACATTGAACATTAAACTGCTTGCTATCATATTGAATCAGTGGCAACCCAATTCTGGTACTCCTACTGTAGGATTATTCTATTGCCAAAATGTAAATTCATATCTTTTGCTTCTCTTTTTCAATTGTCAAGTGTCATCCATTCATTGTCTGTCTTCTCTGCCCCTCCCCTTAATTTATTTGATACCTTTCATCTATAAACATGTATACATCTATAAACAACATACAAAACCCATGGACATTATTCCTAGGTGATAATACTACTAGTGACAACATCTTTATCTTGCAAAGAATAATAGCAGCCAACTATAAACAAAATGGGGGTGAGGGAGAAGAGGGGGAAATGCCAAACTACCTTGCAGTCTAATTATGATTTCCTTTCTTTAGTATTTAAAGAAAAAGAAATAGCAAAGGATTTCTCATGGCAGTTAATGATATTACAGAAATGACTGTAAATATCAATTGAAAATACATTACATGCAATATGTCATGTGCATTAATGTGGCAAATGCATACTGTGCCACAAGGGAAAAAAAGGGGAGAGCATTATGGACATTTGATACCATGAAATTATATTTGCATACTAGAAAGTAAACATTTCCAGAGCTCATATAAATTTCTTAATATAAAACTGATAATGGTTAATAATGCCTTCTACCCTAAATTTATAGTATGATACGTTGTGCTTTACTGTTGTGGTACCAACCCTTTGGAATAGCTGTCGTATCACCCTAGCAACAATCAGGACTGGAGAAGAAAAACAAGGACCAATTCTCTCTAAGCTTGGAATAATAATATTTATTAGGAGTAAAGTTGCCGTGGTAATACAAGAATTCGGGCAAATGACTGCTTTCATGCATGGAATTCATTTATGGGCAGTTCAAAACCACCAGAGTCTACTTTTCTTGTTCCTGTATTTTTGGTGTACTAATAGAGGATACCAATTTCAAGAAGGAGGACTAGTCTGCCCTTAGTTTTGGTTTACACGTGGTTACTAGCTACAAGTAATCTTGGATTACAATAGCTTTCCCCAGAGACTGAATTTTAAAAGGATACTTTATATAATTTAAATGTTTAAACTTTAATAATTATTATTGTTAAATAATCAATGTTTTATGTATTACAGTTTGATTACTGGGTGTTAACTGCAAATCATTATGAATCTTTGTAGAGTGCAGCAGTATTAAAAAATACAGTAAATTAAATAGATTTTCACCAAAAATAAGTTCACAAACTGTACTAATTGTACGATGAGGATATAGTCATTTAAAAAAAAACTAAGGTAAGTTAAGGTACAATGTTCCCTCTAAACTGCGCGGCTGCGCGGCCACGCACGTGATAAGAAAACGCTGCACAGCAGTTTCCAACTGCCGCACAGCGTTTTCTAATATCAGAGGGAACATTGAAGCGCGGCCACGCACGTGATAAGAAAACGCCGCGCGGCAGTTTCCAACTGCCACGCAGCATTTTCTAATGTCAGAGGGAACATTGGTAAGGTAAGGTAGGGTAGGGTAGGGTAGGGCAGTGCAGTGCAGTGCAGTGCAGGGTAGGGTAAGAAAAAAATGAGATGAGACAACCTATATTGTCACTTTTCTATGTAGACAAAGGCACACATTAAAAATGAAATTCTGATGATCCAAAGTAAAACAGATTTATCTCTTTTTATTTATAAGGTGTTCATAATATTCAGTCACATTATCAATATAAAAATTTGGGCATATAGGTCTGTCCCATTGATCTATTTTTGTACACTGGGAGTTTGCAGTGATATGAATGAAAGTTCTCATCCCCATTCTGTTTTTCCGTTACTCATAAATTATGTCAAGGGAACCTGGCTATCTTAAAACATTAGTCAAGATTCCCAAAGATCCTAAAGACCATAAAAGCTGTTTGAAGGTGTATAGTAGCCATAACACTCCAGTTACCATTTGCCATGGTAAATTTGAAAAAGGGCAGTTGAGAAACTGCAGATTTGTCCCTGTGTTCCAGGACAGTCCTAATTATATCATCAAAACTTTGGAGCTTTATCCTTGGGGATTCTGATTTCCTTTTATATTTTTCATACCCCTTTGCATGTATGTACTGTAAGTCTATTTTAGTTCACAAACAACCTGTTTTGGGCTATCAGATCCAGTTAGCAAAAGTCCAGACATAAGATGCCAGCAAGGAGTTAATGTTTTCTGAATTTCTTATATCTTTTATCTAGTGGTCATCTGAATTTCTGCAGCCCACAGTGGGTAACCCTATCCTTGTTCATTCAATTTAAAGTTTTTATTGAATTATTTCAAACAAATTGAAAAACTAGTTTTTTACTGATAGAAGCCAGTTACATGCATTGAAAATGAAATCCAGTGGTAAGGCTTAGAACTGAATCCAAGGATTTAGGCCAAAAAGAGGTGGGAGCTGGAATATAAAATGGAAAGAGATGAAAGCAAATTGAATAGAATTACTGGACCTGAGAAATAGCATGTGAATTTTTGTCACTTTATTGATCCCTAACAAAATATAGTCTTCCAGTAATGCATAATAGATTTGTACAATGTGCACAGGTAATACTCATTCAGTGTCTGCAATTGGTTTTGGTGAAATAGTTGCTAAGTGAACTAGGTGACTGAAAGAGACACAGAGGCATTGTGAAGATTGCTGGTGGCTGTCATCTTATTTAAAGTTCTCTGGTACAGTGGCCTGTGCCTGGCACAATCTCCCCTCTCCCGCTTTTTTTGTTCCGTCAGCGGGCAGAGAGATAGTTTAAACAAGCTCTTTCTGGCTGCTTTTCTCTACCATGCAGAAGTCCCTAAAAAGTGATAACTACAACAAACTCAGTTCTGTGACCTTAGTTGATTAAAACCTTCCCAGGCAGCTGCTGTTTGAAACTGACCAGATCTTAATCAAGCCCATCCAATCAGAGGTCAATAGAGATATGCTACAGCTAGAGAAATCAAATATATTCCAAAAGAAAATGCAGGCGATGTTTCAGTCGCTGCAGGAAGCCATGACAAAAAAAATCATAATGAGATTAAGAAAGATATAGGGGAAGTGAGAAACAATATGGGAGAGATGAAAGAAAAAATTCAAAATATGGATGAAAAATTTGAGAACTTTCAGCAAACAATAACAAAAAATGAGGAAAGGATTCAGAAATTAGAGGAGAAATCAGAACAAGCAGGAAAAAAGTTGATGATGCAAATTATAGATTGTCACAAGCAAACAAAGAACTAGAAAATACCGTGATAATGTTGGAAACAGAAAAAGCAGCCCACTATCTCAGATTTCAGAATATAGTAGAGGAGAAAGGGGAAGACCTACCAGACATAATGAAAGGGTTGTTGGCAAAGGCACTAGGGATTGATAAGCAGGGGATGGAGGCAGAGATTGATGAAATTTTTAGAATACACACAAATTATGCGAGGAGACACAACCTTCCAAGAGAAGTACAAGTGAGACTTATGAAAAAATCAACAAGAGACGAAATACTTAGCAAGGCAAGAGACAAACCATTACAACATAAGGGGAAACAATTGGTAGTCTTGAAACAGGTCCCTAGAAGAGTAAGAGACCTACAAAAACAACACCAATTTTTGACTACAATGTTGATTAAATACAATGTAAACTTTAGATGGCTGATACCTGAAGGAATATTAGTTACTTGGCATGAAAAAAGATATAGACTGGACTCATTGGACAAAGCAATGGAATTTTATGATCATCACTTCAATAGGGAAAAGGATCAGGAAGTGAGGGGAGAAATAGAACATAAAGGACAGGAAGTGTTAACTACAGAAGAAAAGTGTACATCACAAGATGAAAGTGAAGCTGAGAAAAAAGAACGAGCAGAGTGAGAAGGAACAAGAACAAAGAAACAGAGAGAAATAAGGGCAACCAGGAGCATAAGACCTATATACAAGTGAAGCAATGCAAGAAGAAATAAAGATGTTGTCAGTTAGTATAAACGGATTAAATTCCTCCATGAAAAGGAAACAAATATTTACAAAATTACAAAGACTGAGATTAGACATAATTTCACTACTTTTTGGTATTAAAAAAACACCAAAATAAATTATTGGAGTATCCTAAATCTAATAAGAGGGGTGATGTTATATATTAAAGAAACAATTAGTGCCAATCAAATTTTTAAAGATGAAGAAGGAAGAATTTTGATGGTGGAAGTGACATTAAATAAAAACAGATACTTTTTGTTGCTATTTATGCACTAAATAATGGACAAGAAGAATTCTATTTAAAAAACTTCATAAGAAGATACTTGAAACAGAGTATGAAAATATTTGTCTCATAGGAGACTTTAATGCAATAGTTGACACTAAACTTGATTATAAAAGTAGCAAAACAAATTTAAAAAATGAGAAAAACCCTACCTAGAATCTTTTTTAAAATGACAGAAGAATTGTGTATACAGGATATATGGTGAGAAATGAACCCAGAGAAAAACCAATACACATTTTACTCTAACAGACATCAATCTTCGTCTAGAATATACATGGTCTGGATGTCATTGGAATTAAGCACAAGTGTGCAAGAGATAGAAATAAAAACAAATTTATGGGCTGATCACAATCCAATAAAAATTAGCTGGAAGGGACAAAAGAGAAGAGAAAAACAAGAAAAACAAAATGCACAGGTACAGTATATGTGGTACCTTGCTCAATAGTGGTGACTTTGAGAGGGACCTTGGAGTCCTAGTGGACAATCACTTAAATACGAGCCAGCAGTGTGCTGCAACTGCCAAAAAAGCCAACACAATTCTAGGCTGCATAAACAGAGGGATAGAATCAAGATCACGTGAAGTGTTAATACCACTTTATAATGCCTTGGTAAGGCCACACTTGGAATACTGCATCCAATTTGGGTTGCCATGATGTAAAAAAGATGTTGAGACTCTAGAAAGAGTGCAGAGAAGAGGAACAAAGATGATTAGGGGACTCAAGGATAAAACATACAAAGAATGGTTGCTGGAACTGGATATGTCTAGTCTTATGAAAAGAAGGACTGGGGTGACATGATAGCAGTGTTCCGATATCTCAGGGGTTGCCACAAAGAAGAGGGAGTCAAACTATTCTCCAAAGCACCTGAGGGTAGAATAAGAAGCAATGGGTGGAAACTAATCAAGGAGAGGAGCAACTTAGAACTAAGGAGAAATTTCCTGACAGTTAAGAACAATTAATCAGTCGAACAACTTACCTCCAGAAGTTGTAAATGCTCCAACACTGGAAGTTTTTAAGAAGTGATTAGATAACCATTTGTCTGAAGTGGTGTAGAGTTTCCTGCCTAAGCAAGGGGTTGGACTAGAAGACCTCTAAGGTCCCTTCCAACTCTGTTATCCTATGAAATTCTATGAAAAAAGAGTGAGATGAACTTTGAGTCAATCAATATTAAAAGATAAAGAATTTCTACAGATGATGGAAAAAGAAATGGGATTTTTTTAAAAGAGAACAGCAACGGGGAGACTTCATTACAAAACATATGGGATACAGCAAAAGCATACATGAGGGGATTAGCTAAAACCTATATTGCAGGGGTGAAATGCTACCGGTTCTGCCCGGTTCTGGCGTACCAGTAGCGGCAGCCGCCAGTGGTTCGGAGAATCAGTAGTGGCGGCAGCGCAAGGCTCTGCCCACCCGCCCGGATGTCACCATTTCCTTGCTTTTCACCCTCTGCGCATGCGCAAAGCCTTCTGCTCATGCACAGAGTGTGAAAAAGTGTGCATGACAATGGCACTCGCGAAGTGCGCACTTCCGAACCGGTAGGGAAGGTAAGTAGATTTCACTGCTGCTATATTGTGAATAAAAATAAGAAACAATACCAAAAGACCCTAGAAGAAGAATACAAAAGATGCAGAGTTATAAAAAGAACCACAAAAGATGAATTTAAAAAAATCAAATGGAGATAATTAAACATAAGTTAAATATAATGGGAAAAGAAAAACTGGCACAACAAATAAAAAGAGCAAAATAATTTTTTAAAAATGCTAACAAACCTGGAAGGTGGCTAACTTATAAACTGAAGAAGGAGAAAGAGAAGAGATGGATAAGTAAACTGCAGGATGAGGAAGGTACAGTACACTGTCAAATGGAAAAGAAAAAAAATATATAATTCAGGAGCTGCATAAGAAGTTATATAACCATGAAAAAATCCCAGAGGAAAAAATAATACAATATTTGGGAAAAGCCAATCTACCAAAAGTGCCAGAAACAGTGAAGAATATGTTGAATGAAAGAATAACAATGGCAGAATTAGTAGAGGCGATTAAAAGACAAAAGAATAACAAAATACCAGGTCCAGATGGCTTACCAGCAGAAATTTATAAAGATTTACAAGATACTGTATTTTTCGGAGTATAAGATGCTCCGGACTATAAGATGCACCTACCTTTTTTGGGGAGAAAAACATGAAAAAAAATCTGCCTTTCCCTCCCAGCATCCATCCGATATTCATCTGGCCTGTTCACTGCAGCCCATTTAGCGCTGCTGCTGCCCATTTAGCGCCGTGGCCCATTTGCCGCCGCGGCCCATTTGCCACCGCCTGTTTGCCGCCACCGCAGCCCATTTGGCGTGGCCTGTTCGGCGCAGCCCGTTTGCTGCCGCCATGGCCCGTTTGCTTCTGCAGCCTGTTTGCCGCCACCATGGCCTGTTCTCCAGCCCTGAGAAAGTGAGCTGGACTGAAAGAAGAATCATTCAGGGAGTTTCAAGGTGACTGGGATTTGGCCAGTCAGCACATTAATCTTAACAGTTCTTTTTTGAAAGAATTTATAGATTTTCAAGTGGAAGAAGATGTGATTGATAGCAGGAATGTTCAAGAAAGCAAGGAAAAGATCAAATTGGTGTGCTCTTTCTCATATAAGCACCACCAAAGAAGGGCAAATGTCATCTTCCTATGAGTTTCTAAGCCAAGCTTGTGCTTAAACCACATGTAAAGTATAAAATGTGATATATGAATATTTTTATAGTAGTTTCTATAACTATTTCTAGCCATTAATACTTCTACAATTTTCTGGAATACCTAATGTTGACATAAGGGGAAAATATTAATTTACCCATGAAATTAACAAAAAGGAACAGAAGCTTACTAAATGATAGCAGTTAAATTATGGGCTATGGGAACACTTTGCACATGTGGACTCTCATTCATGCCTACACCAGCATTCTGCTAGTTACTCAGCTTCATCTTGATAAGAAACAATAAAATGATACACATCAGGAGTAGAAGAGCCTTGTATTATGTCATACTAGTGGTATTCCCATATGATAAAGTTATGATGGAAGTTCATGAAGTTGTAAGGGATATGGAGGTTGGCTTGTTGGCTATCCTATAAAAAGGATAAAAAAATTGGCTCAGCACTTGTTTTCTGAAAAATATGAAAGGATTGTCACATCACATCTTGCCTTTAAAGATCCACATTTGTCTGCTTTTATCTTATTAATAGGGAAGTATTATTAAATATTAAGGTGAACTCTAGTGTTCCTGGTTCTTTTAATTTCATGTCCTCAACAGAGGTGATCTACTATTCCTATGATGACTAGGAATGATGATAGTTGTAGTTCAACACCCTGGGAGGATGAATTGGTGAATGCTGATTTATACAGCCTGGATTATTAAACCATATCCCTAAGGAAAGACCTAAAGAAAATTTTTAGGATTGGAAGGAAAGCAAATATGTGAAGCTCTTAAATAAAATATTTGTTTGGATTCCAACCTGCAAAATGTCTTAATCAGAAAATATCTGACTGAACAGTGCAGTGAAGGAACTGTAGAAGATAATGAGATGCAACTTTTAAAGTAAATGAATCAATTGTACAATATTTCTTTCATAACTATGCACATCTCTGCAATGATTTCACATCTGACATTCTGTCAACAAGAAAGTTCTACAGCAACACATTCTTTGGCAAATAATTTGTTTCTCAAAACACACCATTTACAAATTATGTAAACCGTCTTCAGATGTTACCCAGCTGTTCCAACATGCAGATATCTTAACCTTTATTTTAGTTTTTAAATCTTAGCTAAAGAATTTAACCTTAACTTAGTCCATGTGGCAAAATGCTATGATAGTCCTCTCTTTCTCTTGCTATCTAAAATAGCAAACACAATCTAATAATGTAAAATATAAAAAACAGACAATAAAATGACAGCTGAGGCCAGTTGTGTACAATACCTAAAACTTTGACCATATTCCCCTCAGTTATTGTTATTCACCCTCCTTAAATCCTAGTAACTGTGAGCCACTTGCTCTCTTAATGACTGAAGTGGATCAAAGTATGCTATAATGAATGAATAAATAACTAACATATATTTAAGAGAAGATTTAATATCCAATCAAATTTCCCTGATATCGACTCTGAATCTCTGAGGTAAAGCAGGCTATGAATTTACATAAATGTCATACACAATATGTACCATTGTAAATGTCAATATATAAACACATATGACTCAACAAATGTCATAAAGATGTGTGAAACTTCTCTAAAACTGAAAGTATAATCTCTTTGATTAATACATATTGATGTAACAAGTTGTTTGTAGTTTATTTATTTATTTTTCTATTTAACTGGTGTGATTGAATCTGATGCAACTATGCAGTAAAATGGTTGGGGACTAATGAATAGGAAAAGATAGTTAACTTTGCAGCAGGAAGCATCAGGAGCTTCATATTTAGATACAACTTTTTAGCAAGGTTGAAAGCTATTTTGACAGATGCTTTCAAACTTTGATCTTTTAAGGCTAACTAAAAATCATTTGATGGTGTTAGTGAGACAACTATTTTAGAATTGCATTATAATGTTGAGGACAAGTTTGTTCCGAATTGTCCTTTTTCTTGTCTTTAAGAAATACAGAGAATTTAGATAACTCTGCAGATGGTAAGTAAAGTATGGATATTGCCAGGTTGCAGTCTTATCTGGGTTTTTCCTTATGAGAAAATCAATGCCTAAACAAGGGAGAGACCTTCTTTGTAGGTGGAGTTTTTTTTCTTTTGTAGAATTTCAGGTTTGTTTGTTTATTATGGCAATCACCTCAGGTAGTTTAATTGTGCACAGCTCAGGTAGTTTTATTGTGTAAACAATATGTGTAAATAATGTGTGTGTGTGTGTGTGTGTAGTTTGATCACCAGTATTAATTCATTGGATGATTTTGAAGATCCTTCTCTTGGATCTTACTTTCTATGATAATCTAATTAGATCTGCCAAAACATCAGGAACATTAAAGAAATTGTAGTTTATTTAGTAAACCCTAGTTAAACATCCCATGGGTATACTTCTGCAAGCTGCCCAGAGTCATACAAATATTCTTAATAAATAATAAATAAATACTTCTCAGAGACAATATACACATACAATGTACAGCACACACTTCTATATAGATATCTGCACTCTGAAATATAAAGAATTGCTAACTTGTCAGACTTTAGGAAATCATTAGAAGACAAGTTGTTAAGAAAGCTTTTGATTTATAGATGTCACCATCCGCCTACATTACTTTTGGTGCTTTTTTATTATTATGTCAGTAGTTTGATTATTTGTGACTGCTTATTGTTCATTGCTCTGTAATTGTAATTGTACCATGGATGTTTTATTGTTATTGTGATCCACAAAGATTCTCTCAATTGTAGCGAGCAGAAATATTTGCATGTTTCCACATTGAAACTTGGCATCTTATCTATGATTGTGCCATTATCATATATTTTAAACTCACTTTACAGTCAGTGTAACAGTAAGGTAGAGTCTACTGAGAGTTCAGTTTTTGGTATAGATGTACTGGAGGATAGCTGGGAAGCAGAAAGGCAATTTTATGTCTATCAGATTCAACCCAGGGAAAGAACTGCACAAAAGTTGAAGGTTAGGGTTAGACTCCCTAGAAAGGTGGTGCAACTGTCCTAACTTGTACGGTAAGAAAGATAAGCTGGAGAATTATTGGATTCTTTAGAAAAGTCTATTTGGAATATTTACCAAAATCAATAGCTGGTGCATGATTGAAGACATTGCTAGCAACAATCCAACTGAGAAATAAAAGACTGTTTTAGCAAAACTGAACAGAATAGCTGATACTTCACATGCACTTATGGATTTAGATCTAGCAATGTATTAAATTAAGAAAAAATCAACTGGAGAACACAATATGATATATAGTCAAATGGGTTGTTTTGCTCTTGAGCATGAAACTGAAATTTTAATACCCAGCCTAGGGAAAATAAGACACCTCACTTCATTCCAACTGGTTTGGTGTGCTTGCCATTTTTTTATCTTTCCTGTTTTATTGATTTCATTGTAATTTATTTGATTGTTGTGAACCTCCTGGAGTCATTAAAAGTTTGGCATACAAGTTTAATACATTATTATTTTTCCCACAGTCAGATGTTTAGACTGGATTTGGCATTTTTAAACTACTTATCAAGTCCTATCCAAGGGCCTGAGAAGATGATGATTGCATTTTAATTTAGAATCAATTACATGGATCCATACCAAACAAAAGATAGGAAATTCATTTTAAAAAGTTTATGAAAATTGTAAGATTACTGTTTATTTATCAGCAATATTCACATTTTAAATTTTTAATATTTAAAAATTCATCAATATGTAAAATATTAATATTTAAAGTGTTTATATTTTTATCATAATTTTGGGAGCCAAAACATAGAAAAAATATTCTGCCTCCTAAAAATTATGGATGCTTACTTTGAACTGCTTCTTGACTGAGGCTATCCATTATAATAGCAGGTTTAAATTCTACTTATTTATTAAATTTATATGCTGCTCATCTCATTGCAAAGAAACTTAATATTAACTAAATTAATTAATACTATTTTATAGTATTTCTTAAAAGATTTTCATGAATCTCTAGTACTAGAAGGTATAAAAGTGCACTCAAGCCATCAGCTCGAAATAACTACAGGAACTGATGGAGTATTTACAGAAATATAGCAAGCAGAATCAGAATAGAGCTGGAAGGGATGTTGGAGGTCTTCTAGTCCAGCCCCCTGTTCAAGCAGGAGATACTATACCATTTCAGACAGGTGACTGTCCAGTCTCTTCTAAAAACCTCCAGTGAAGCACCCACAACGTCTGAAGGCAAGCTGTTCCACTGGTTAAGTTTCTCCTTAATTCCAGGTTGCTTCTCTCCTTGGTTAGTTTCCATCCATTGTTTCTTGTCCTGCCTTGTGGTGCTTTGGAAAATAAATTGCCTTGTGGTGCTTTGGAAAATAAATTGGATTCCTCCTCTTTGTGGCAGCCTCTCAAATACTGGAATACTGCTATCATGTCCCCACTAGTCCTTCTTTTCATTAGACTAGCTAATCCCAAATGCTACAACCATTCTTCATATGTTTTAGTCTCCAGGCCTTTAATCATCTTAGTTGCTCTTAGAGGTTCATGTAAGATTTACTAAGAAAGCAACAAGAACACAGATTCTACAGATAGTAAGGAATAAGCCAATAAAATACAAGGGAAAAGAGATAGTAGTGCTGAAACAAATACCAAGAAGAGTTAGATATTTGAGAAAAGATTATCAGTTTTTGACAAAATGCTTAATTAAAAAAGGGGTGAGCTTCAGGTGGCTTATACTGGAAGGAATATTGGTGAATTGGCAGGAACAAAGACATAGATTAGATTCGTTAGAGAAAGCTGAAATGTTTTATGATCAATACTTGGGGGCACAGGAGGAAGAAAGACCAAGGGAGGAAAGAGAGAGTAGACACCAGGAAGAACTTACAGTGGAGAAAGACAAACAAACAAAAGAGATGGTTAAGGAATGAGAAGAAAAAGCAATGATAGAAAGGGCTAGGGCAAAGGAGGCTAAAGATCAAAGAGAAACAAGAATGACCAGATCAGCAAAAACAACTAACAAGTAAATATGGAAGAAGAAATAAGAGCAATATTTTGCAATATTTTGCTGATTAAATTCAGCAATAAAAAGGAAAAGGACATTTAATAAATTGGACAAATTAAAAATGGATATAATATGTTTACAAGAAGTTCATATTAAAAAACAACATTAAAAACTTTTGGAATATTCAAAATTGGGAGAATTATATACCGCATTGACACATCAAAGTAAGAGAGGAGAAGCACTGTATATTAAAAAGACAATAGAATCTAAACAAATATTTTCCGATGACGAAGGGAGAAATTTAATGGTTGAAGTGATAATCAATTATAAACAAGCACTCTTAGTGGCAATATATGCCCCTAATGACAATCAAGAAGAATTTTATGGAAAAATAAAATTAAATACACAGGAAAATAATAGAATTTGAATATGAAAATATATGTATATTAGGTGATTTTAATGCAGTAACGTAAGTAGATTTGGATTACAAAACAACAAAGACAAATAAGAAACCTAGGAAAATTCTTCCAAAAACCTTCTTCACAATGGTGGAGGAATTAAGTATTCAAGATGCTTGGAGAGAAAGATATCCGAAGGGAAAACAATATACATTTTATTCATATAGACATATGTCATGGTCTAGAATCAACATGATGTGGATGTCAACAGACTTACTAGCTAATATACAAGATATAAATATTGAATCAAGCACATGGGCAGATCATAATCCGATTATAATTTTATGGAAGGGACAGAAAAAGAGATTAAGATGGACATTAAATCAAACAATATTAAATGAAAAGGAGTTTCAACGAACTATGGAGAAAGAACTGATATTCTTTTTCAGAGAAAATAAAAAAGAAGATACTTCATTACAAAATGTGTGGGACACAGCTAAAGCATATATTCGAGGACTGGCAATGACTTATTTGGGAAAAAGAAATAAAAAGAAGAGACAAACTCAAAAAAAGTTGGAACAGGAGTATAAGAAATTAGCGATGGAATTACAGAAAGATACACGAAATAAGAGGATTAAAAACCAAATGGATTTGAAAAAACACAAATTGGATTTAATTGAAAAAGATTTGGCACTTAAAATAAAGACTTCCAAACAAAACTTTTTTGAAAATGCAAATAAACCAGGAAGATGGTTGGCATATAAATTGAAAACAGAGAAAGAAAAAAAGTTAATTAATCAATTATTTTTATTTATTTTATTTTGGTGGATTTCTATGCCGCCCAATCCCTAGGGACTCAGGGCGGCTCACAGCATGTAGATCCAATACAAAATAAAAGTTCATTAAAATATATAACAATACACAGTGCAATGGTTAAAAATACAGAAAATACAAAAGTTAAAAGAGTATCTCATTCACCCCGCCTGCCGGAAGAGCCAGGTCTTAATTGCTTTCCGGAAGGCCAGTAGGGTGGGGATGGTCCTGATCTCTGGAGGGAGTTGGTTCCACAGGGAGGGAGCTCCCACAGAGAAGGCCCTCCCCCTAGGTCCCGCTAGCTGACATTGTTTGGTCGACGGGACCTGGAGGAGGCCGACTCTGTGGGCTCTAACCGGTCGTAGGGAGGTATGCGGCAGGATGCGGTCCCGAAGATAACCTGGCCCTGAGCCATGTAGGGCTTTAAAGGTAACGACCAACACCTTAAATTGGATCCGGAGACTAATGGGCAGCCAATGCAGCTGGCGGAGGATAGGTGTTACGTGGGTGCATCTAGGTACACCCACCACAGCTCGCGCAGCTGCATTTTGCACCAATTGCAGTCGCCGGACACTCTTCAAGGGTAGCCCCATGTAGAGCGCATTGCAGTAATCCAGCCGTGAGGTGATGAGGGCATGAGTGACTGTAAGAAGTGCCTCCTTCTCCAAGTAGGGTCGCAATTGGTGCACAAGACGTACTTGTGCAAAGGTCCCCCTAGCCACAGCTGAAAGATGTTGTTCCAATTTTAGCTGTGGATCTAGGAGGACACCCAAATTGCGGACCCGTTCTGAGGGGGCTAATTTCTCCCCCCCAAGAACCAAGGAGGGACAGTTGGTCGAGTCCTTAGGAGGCAATATCCACAGCCACTCGGTCTTGTCAGGGTTAAGCTTTAGCCGGTTCTTCCCCATCCAGACCCTAACATCGGCCAGGCAGCGGTCCATTACGTCTACGGCTTCCCCAAATTGAGACGGGGTGGAGATGTACAACTGGGTATCATCAGCATATTGCTGATACCTCACCCCGTGTCGTCGGATGATCTCACCCAGCGGCTTCATGTAGATATTAAATAGGATGGGCGAGAGGATCGAGCCCTGTGGCACCCCACATAGTAGGGGCCTAGGGTTCGACCTCTGCCCCCCTGTCAACACCGACTGCGTCCTGTCAGAGAGGAAGGAGGAGAACCACTGCAAAACAGTGCCGCCCACCCCCACCTCTCCGAGACGACGCAGAAGGATACCATGGTCAATGGTATCGAAGGCCGCTGAGAGGTCAAGTAGCACCAGGATAGAGGAATAACCCGCATCCCGGGCTCGCCAGAGGTCATCCATCAGGGTGACCAAAGCCGTTTCCGTACTGTAACCGTGCCTGAAGCCAGATTGAAAGGGATCCAGAAAATCAGTGTCATCCACTTGTCCACCACTTTCTCAACAACCTTCCCTGCGAAGGGAAGGTTGGAGACTGGACGGAAGTTCTTTAAATCCGCCGGGTCCAGGGAAGGCTTCTTGAGGAGGGGCCTCACCACCGCAGCTTTTAAAGGCTGCGGGACGGACCCCTCTCTCAAAGAAGCGTTGACCAACGCCTGGAGCCAGCCGCGTGAAACCTCCCTGGTGGCCGAAACCAACCAGGAAGGACACGGGTCCAATAAACAAGTGGCGGAGCTCATAGCTCCTATGGCCTTGTCCACATCCTCAGGAGTCACCGGTTCAAACCTTTCCCATATAACCGGACTAAGACCTGCCCCAGTCATCTAGGCCTGTACTGCCCAATCGGAGTCCAGGTCTGTCCGAATCTGAGTGACTTTATCCGCCAGAAACCGAGAAAATTCCTCAGCTCTACCCTGCAAGGGGTCTCCGCCTTCCTCCTTGGCCAGAAGGGTGCGGGTCACCCTAAACAGGGCGGCTGGGCGGGAGTCAGCGGACGCAATAAGAGCGGAAAAATGCGAACATTTTGCTGCCCTTATCGCCACTAAGTAAGACTTAATGAAAGTTCTTAAAAGTGTCCGGTCAGACTCAGCTTTACTAGATCTCCATCGTCGCTCTAGGCGTCTCTTGTGGCGCTTCATCTCCCGGAGTTCCTCGGTAAACCAAGGAGCCCTCCTGGATCCACTTCCACGGAGAGGCCGCAAAGGCGCAATCCGATCCAGAGCCCCCGCTGCCGCCTGATTCCAGGCGGCCGCCAGGGATTCGGACGAACTGTGTACCAGGGATTCAGGTATCTCCCCAAGTTCCCTCTGGAATCCGTCGGGTTCCATTAGGCGCCTGGGGCGGAACCACTTAGTCGGTCCCGCCTCCTTGCGGTGGAGGCGTGGTGCCATGAAATCCAACCTCAGAAGGAAATGATCTGACCACGACAAGGGTACTGTGACTAAACCCCTTAGCCCCAGATCATCTCTCCACTGCCCCGAGAGAAACACAAGGTCAAGCGTGTGACCACCTTCATGAGTCGGACCCTGAACTACTTGGGTCAGGTCCATGGTTGTCATGGAAGCCATGAACTCCTGGACTGCCCCCGAGGCTTCACCGGGCGATGGCAGGTTGAAATCCCCCAGCACCATCAACCTGGGGAACTCAACTGCCAGCCCTGCAACCGCCTCGAGCAGAACAGGCAGGGCCTTTGTAACGCAGCTAGGAGGCAGGTACGTTAACAAAAGGCCCACCTGAACCCCTAAGTCCAACTTCAGAAGGAGCGTCTCACACCCAACAATCTCTGGGGCAGGGCTCCTTCGAGGACACAGATTCTGGCGAGCTATAATAGCCACTCCTCCACCCCTTCCTTGGGGTCGCGGCTGATGCTGAACCGAGAACCCGTCTGGGCATATTTCCGAAAGGGGCACCCCCCCTTCCTGGCCCAGCCAGGTCTCGGTTATACACGCCAGGTCCGCCCCCTCTTCCAGAATTAAATCCCGAATGAGGGGGGCCTTGTTGGTAATCGACCTGGCATTTAACAGCAGCAGCTTGAGCCCAGGGCCCTGACATCCCTGGTTACCAGGCACTCGGGTTGAGCTGGATGGAACCAAAGAGGGGCCAGAAAAAGGGATCGCTTGCAAACAGCGAATCCTTGTTCCCCGAGAGCGGCCTACCCCTCTGCTCCCGGCATACCTGCCTCTCATAATTCAGATAATAATTAATGGATGAGGAAGGAACTGTATGTTATCAAAATGAGGAAAAGAAAAAAATAGTTCAGAATTATTATGAGAAACTTTATCAGCAAGAAAAAGTTGTAGGAGAAAAGATAAAACAATATTTAGAAAAAGCGGAATTACCTAAAATACCAGAAAAATTTAAAAAGGCATTAGAGGAGAGAATCACAATGATGGAATTAACAGAGGGAATTAAAAAACAAAAGAATGGTAAAACACCGGGTCCGGATGGATTACCAGCAGTGTTTTACAAGACATTTCAGGATACTATAGGCCAGTGATGGCGAACCTACAGCACGTGTGCCACAGGTGGCACGCGGAGCCATATCTGAGGGCACGTGAGGCGTTGCCTTATGTCAGCTCCAGCGTGCATATGCACGCTGGCCAGCTGATTTTCAGCCTTCTTTACAGCCGTTTTCACTCTCCCCAGGCTTCAGGAAAGCCTCCTGAACCCTGGGGACAGCGAAAAACAGCCCAACAGGCCTACCGGAAGTCTGGAGGCTTCAGTGAGGCCTGTGCGCATGCATGGGGGGGCAGCATGGGGTGGTTGTGTGCATGCGCGGGTGGGCAGCATGGGGGTTGTGCGCATGCATGGGTGGGAGGGCATTGCATTATGGGTGTGGGCACACGCGTGCACGCTATTGTGCGCACGCACACCCTTTTGGCACCCGAGCCAAAAAAGGTTTGTCATCACTGCTATAGGCAATACAATGCTGGAAGTATTCAATGAACTTATGGTAGAAGCGAAGATACCAAATTCATGGAAAGAGGCATATATCACCCTCATACCGGTGGACCTGAACGCAGATCCCAGGGACTGGGAGTTATTCTCAGAAAGCGCACCCTCCGCTTACCGACAGGCTCTATTAATATGACTTTTTTATTTTTTCTACTGTATACTGTACCCCGGAAGTGATGAATGTCGTATGATTGAGAATGTTATGACTGTGGTTATGAATGTTTAGAATGAAATTTTAGAATGTTAGAAGATAATGTGAGGGAGCTGGGAACTGTGGCTTGGTTCCCCCTTTGCTGAGTGTACAAACAGAAGCAGAGGGGGTCCGGGCCTTTTTTACCCAGCTCAGTATGTATGGTATGGATGGCCTGCAGGATGAGAGGGGGACCAGCGGGGGAGGGGAGGGGGTCTCTGGTAGGGATGAGAGCCGGAACATCTCGGTCATAATGGGAAGAGGCAGGTATGGCGGGAGCAGAGGGGTGGGCCGCTCTCGGGGAATAAGACCTCGCTGTGTACAAGCGATCCCTTGTTCCGGCCCCTCCGATGTGGTTCCATCTTGCTCACCCCGGGTACCTGGTAACCAGGTTGTTCAGGGTCCTGGGCTCAGGATGCTACTGCTTAACGCCAGGTCAATCATCAACAAAGCCCCCTTGATACGTGATTTAATCACAGAAGAGGGGGCTGACCTGGTTTGTGTAACTGAGACCTGGCTGGGCCAAGAGGGGGGAGTTGCCCTCTCTGAGATATGCCCAGACGGGTTCTCAGTGCAGCATCATTCCCGACCCCAGGGAAGGGGGGGAGAAGTGGCAATAATAACGCGCGAGAACCTGCATCCTCGTAGGATCCCTGCCCCGGAGATTGTTGGGTGTGAGACGCTCCTTCTGAAGTTGGACTTAGGGGTACAGGTGGGCCTTTTCTTAACGTACCTGCCTCCCAGCTACGTAAGTAAGGCCCTGCCTGAGCTGCTCGAGGCAGTAGCCGGCTTGGCGGTTGAGTACCCTAGGCTTATGGTGCTGGGGGACTTCAACTTGCCTTCTGCTGGCGAAACCTCTGGGATAGCTCAGGAGTTCATGGATTCCATGACAACCATGGACCTGACCCAAGTAATCCAGGGTCCGACTCATGAGGGTGGTCACACGCTCGACCTAGTGTTTCTCTCGGGGCAGTGGAGAGATGATCTGAAGATAAGGGACATAGTCATTACCCCTCTGTCATGGTCAGATCATTTCCTACTGAGGTTGGATTTCGCTGCCCCACTCCTCCCCCGCAGGGAGGCGGGACCGACTAGGTGGTTCCGCCCCAGGCGCCTGATGGAGCCAGATGGATTCCAGAGGGAACTTGGGGAGATACCTGAAACCCTGGTACACAGTTCGGCTGACTCCCTGGTGGCTGCTTGGAACATCGCAGCATCAGGGGCGTTAGACCGAATTGCGCCTAAGCGACCTCTCCGTGGCAGTGGATCCCGGAAAGCTCCCTGGTTCACCGAGGAGCTCCGGGAGATGAAACGCCAGAAGAGACGTCTGGAGCGCCGCTGGAGGTCCAGCAAGACCGAATCCGATCGAACACTATTAAGAATTTACATCAGATCTTATTTAGTGGCGATAAGGGTGGCAAAACGATCCCATTTTTCCGCTCTTATTGCGTCCGCAGATTCTCGCCCAGCCGCCTTGTTTAGGGTGACTCGCTCCCTCCTTGCTAAAGGGGGGAGCGAGGAACACTTGCAAGGTAGAGCTGAGGAATTTGCAGAGTTTCTGTCGGATAAAGTCGCTCGGATCCGGTCGAACCTGGACTCTGGCTGGGCAGAGTCCATGGAGTTGACTGGGGCAAGTCTTAGTCCACCGTTGTGGGAGGAGTTTGGGCCTGTTTCTCCTGATGATGTGGACAGAGCTGTGGGGGCGATGGGGGCCTCCACCTGTTTATTGGACCCGTGCCCCTCCTGGTTGGTCTCGGCCAGCAGGGAGGTGACACGCGGCTGGATCCGGGCGGTGGTCATCGCTTCTTTGGGGGAGGGATCCGTACCGCAGTCATTAAAAACTGCGGTGGTGAGACCCCTCCTGAAGAAGCCTTCCCTGGATCCAGCTGATTTGAAGAACTATCGTCCGGTCTCCAACTTACCTTTTTTAGGGAAAGTTGTGGAGAAGGTGGTGGCTACTCAACTTCTGCGACTTCTGGATGAAACAGAGCATCTAGATGCCTATCAGTCGGGTTTCAGGCGCGGGTACAGTACAGAAACTGCCTTGGTCGCTCTGATAGATGATCTCTGGCGGGCCCGGGATGGGGGAAACTCCTCTATCCTGGTGCTACTTGACCTCTCAGCGGCTTTCGATACCATCGATCATGGTATCCTTCTGCATCGTCTCGGTGAGTTGGGAGTGGGAGGCACCGTTTTACGGTGGTTCTCCTCTTATCTCGCCGATAGGATGCAGTCGGTGTTAACAGGAGGGCAGAGATCCTCCCCTAGGCCCCTGTTATGCGGGGTGCCTCAGGGGTCGGTTCTCTCGCCCATCCTATTTAACATTTACATGAAACCGCTGGGTGAGATCATCTGCAGACATGGGGTGCGTTACCACCAGTACGCTGATGACACCCAGCTGTACATCACCACCCTGTCTGACTTCAGTGTGGCAGTTGATGTAATGTGCCGGTGCCTGGACGACGTTAGGATCTGGATGGGGAGGAACAGACTCAGACTCAACCCCGACAAGACTGAGTGGCTTTGGGTATTGCCTCCTAAGGACTACGACAACTGTCCCTCCTTGGTTTTAGAGGGAACGAAACTGATTCCCTCGGACCAGGTCCGCAACTTGGGGGTCCTCCTAGATCCACAGCTAAAATTGGAGCATCATCTTACTGCTGTGGCTAGGGGGGCCTTTGCACAGGTTCGCCTTGTGCACCAGTTGCGGCCATACTTGGAGAAGGAGGCTCTACTCACGGTCACTCAAGCCTTTGTCACCTCCCTTTTGGACTACTGCAATGCGCTCTACATGGGGCTACCCTTGAAGAGTATCCGGAGACTCCAACTGGTACAAAATGCGGCTGCGCGTGCTGTGGTGGGTGTACCAAGGTACACCCACGTGACACCTTTACTCCGCCAGCTGCATTGGTTACCCATTTGTCTCCGGGTCCAATTCAAGGTGTTGATCACCATCTTTAAAGCCCTTCATGGCTTAGGGCCGGGTTATCTCCGGGACCGCATTCTGCCTCATACTTCCCTTCGACCGGTTAGGGCCCACAGAGTTGGCCTCCTCCAGGTCCCATCGGCTAAGCAATGCCGGCTGGCGGGTCCTAGGGGGAGGGCCTTCTCTGTGGCAGGCCCCGCGCTCTGGAACCAACTTCCTCCAGAGACCCGAACCATCCCCACCCTGCTGGCCTTCCGAAAAGCCGTTAAGACGTGGCTTTTCCTGCAGGCAGGGGGCAGAGCTTAACTCCAGCTGAACTCTCCCCCGGGTATGCTTGGTTGTTGCATGGTTGTTTTTATATTGCATTTTTAATTTTTATATTATGTTTTTAAATTTTGTTTATTGGTTTCTTGTATTTTCCTATGCTGTGCGCCCCCTGAGTCCTTCGGGAGTTGGGCGGCATATAAGAAACCCGAATAAATAAATAAATAAATAAATACCAAAAGAAGAGACAGATTTGCAACAAATGAAGAACTATAGACCGATTTCTTTGTTAAACACAGACTACAAAATATTTGCATCAATAATGGCTGAAAGACTAAAGAGACTGTTAAATGAATTTATACATACAGATCAAAATGGTTTTCTACCTAAGAGACAGATCAGAGATAATATGAGAATAATTTTGAATACTTTGGAATATTATGAAGCACATCCAGAGAAACAAATGGCATTGATGTTCCTTGATGCAAAGAAGGCATATGACAACCTCAATTGGCAATTTATGATAACACAATTACAAACTATGGATTTTGGGGGGAGATTTGTAAATATGATTAAAACAATTTATTATGAACAATCAGCAAAGGTGATGATAAATGGAGATATGACAGAGAAGGTAAATATGAAAGGTATAAGACAGGGATGCCCTTTATCTCCATTATTATTTGTTTTGACATTAGAGGTATTTATTTATTTATTTATTTATTTATTTATTTATTTATTTATTTATTTATTTATTTATTTATTTATTTATTTATTTATTTATTATTTGCATTTCTATGCTGCCCAACTCCGCAGGGACTCTGTATTAAACAGAAATATAAGACAGAATGAAGAGATAAAAGGTATGAGAATTAAGAAAGAAGAATATAAGTTACAGGCATTTGCAGATGACTTGGTGTTTATTTTAGAGGAGCCTCGAGAAACAGGGCCAAAACTAATAGAACAATAGAAGAATATGGAAAAGTGGCAGGGTTGAAAATAAATAAAGACAAAATGAAAATATTGGTGAAAAATATTACAGAGAAACAGAAAAGGGAGTTAATGGAAAAATTAAAGATTCAGATTATAAAAAAATATAGTAAGATATTTAGGAACATATTTAAAAGCAAGATGTATAACAATCAAGGAAGATAATTACTACAAATTGAAAAAACACGTTGAGATAGACTTGGAGAGATGGAAGAATTTACAATTATCATTAATGGGTAGAATAGCTATAACTAAAATGAATATATTACCAAGATTGTTGTTTTTATTTCAAACGATACCAATAAAATTAGAGAAAAAATATTTTGAAAATTTTAATAAAATAATAATGAGATTTGTATGGCAAGGGAAAAAAGCGAGAATTAATATGAAAATGTTACAGGATGCAAGAATTAGAGGAGGGTTTGGACTCCCGAATTGGGAATTATATTATCAGGCAACAGCACTATTATGGATGAAAGAATGGATTGTTTTAAGAAATACAAGATTATTGACATTAGAGGGACATGACTTACAACTGGGTTGGCATGCTTTTTTATGGTATGAGAAGAATAAAATACATAGTTATTTTCACAGACATTATGTAAGAAATGCTTTATTAGCAGTATGGGAGAAAGTTAGAGAGAAACATTACTTGAAAATACCAACTTGGCTTTTGACAATGGAAGCATTAATATATCCAAATATGATTACTATGGGAAAGGTTATTAAATACAAAGATATTCTATCAGACAAGGGAGGGAAACAAGAATTAAAAGAACAAGGGATGGATATGGTTTGGTACACATACCTGCAAATACAGATACACATACCTCCAGATATGAAAAAGATGCTAAATTATATGATTTTTATATGAAAATGACAGAATTGGATGACATACTCACAGGAACAGAAGAGCGAATGATTAAAAAATTGTATAGCTATTTACTCAGTATCAAATTAGAAGAAGAATAAGTAAAAGAAACAATGATAGCATGGGCAAACATTTTGGATATACGAGTTAGTTAAGTGGCAGCAACTATGGGAAAGGAATTATAAATTGACAATGATGACAGCATATAAAGAGAATTTGTATAAAATGTTTTATAGATGGCACATGTCACCAGAAAAATTGACAAAAATGTTTAGATAAATCAATTAAATGTTGGAAATGCCATCAGACACCAGGATCGTACTCTCATATGTGGTGGAATGTGCAGAAGCGAGAAATTACTGGGCACAAATTCGATTATGGTTAGAGAAGATGATGCAACAATATATTGATTTAAAACCGGAGCTGTTTTTGTTGGGTATTTTGTCAGAGAAATATAGTAAAGAAAATGTATATTTAATTATTCATGTAATAACTGCAGCTAGAATTGTATTTGCACAAAATTGGAAAGCGGAAAAAATCCCTACAAAGGGAGAGATAATTAAGAAAATATTACAATGTGCAGAAATGAATAGATTAACATTGGCAGTTAAAGAAAAGGAAGCATCGGAGTATTATAATATTTGGGATTGTTTTTATCATTGGATAGAAAATGAATATAGATAAAAAGATATGAAATGAAATAAAATGGGGAGGAAAATGTTTTAAATAGAAGATAATTTAAATTTAAATGTTAAAGTGTATATATGTGTGTGTGTGTTTGTCGTATTTATCAGCAAAAATGCTACAAATATATATATATATATATATGTGTGTGTGTGTGTGTGTGTGTGTGTGTGTGTGTGTATGTATGTATGTATATGTATATGTATATGTATATGTATATGTATATGTATATGTATATGTATATGTATATGTATATGTATATGTATATGTATATGTATATGTATATGTATATGTTAAGGTGACCAGATTTTAACATTGGTAAAGCGGGACACCATTGACCGGGGGTGGTGGTTCTTGATTAAAAATTTGGTCTATATGGAGCAACAAAAATTTTCATAGAACGCAAAAATAGTATTGTAATATATATTTTTTAATTTCAACATAAGTACAATTTACAAATATAATACATTAAAAAAATTATGTATAGTATTATTTTATTCAAGCATGCTAAAATTGTGGGGGGGAAACGTTTGGGAAAAGTTTTTTTTAAGATTTAAAAGGAGATGTGGTTTTGGAATGCTGCAACCATTCTTCATATGTTTTAGTCTACAGGCCTTTAATCACCTTAGTTGCTCTTCTCTGCACTTTTTCCAAAGTCTCAGCATCTTTTTTGTAGTATGGTGACCAAAACTGATTGTAATATTCCAGGTGTGGTCTTACTAAGGATTTATAAAGCAGTACTAATATGTCACATTATTTTGATTCTATGCCTTTGTTTATACAACTAAGGATTGTATTAGCTTTTTTGGCTGCTGCCACACGCTGCTGTTACAGTTACTGTTTTTGAGCCAGGTTTTGCCTAATCTATACTTGTACCTTTCATTTTTCTTGCCCAGGTGTAAAACCTTGCTTTTCTCCACATTAAATTTCATTTTGTTGGATAGGACCCATTGTTCAAGTCTGTCAAGGTCTTTTTGAGCTTGTGTTCTGGGGGAGATGGAAAACCAAAAAAGGTTTTAACCAGCTTTCTGGCATGGCGCCAGGTTATCTGAGGAACAGTGTCACCTCAGTGGGATTGGCCCTCTACCCTTACTCTGGCAGAAGAGGCACATTTCGGATCCTTTTGGCTAAAGAATTGTGTCTGGTGGGGTCCAAGAAAGAGCTTTTTCTGCCATAGCTTCCATCCTTTGAAATATTATGCCCCTCTAGAGACTTCTGGTTGACATTGTTGTGAGAACGGCTGGAAAATAGCGGAGCCCCACCAAACTCCATGAAATGCAGAAAGAAAGAAAGAAAGAAAGAAAGAAAGAAAGAAAGAAAGAAAGAAAGAAAGAAAGAAAGAAAGAAAGAAAGAAAGAAAGAAAGAAAGAAAGAAAGAAAGATGGTAGGTAGGAAAGAAGACAGACAGACAGACAGACAGAAAGAAAGATGTTAGGAAGGAAGAAAGACAGAAAGAAAGAAAAAGAAAGATGTTAGGAAGGAAGGAAGAAAGAAAGAAAGAAAAAGAAAGAGGTTAGGAAGGAAGGAAGGAAGGAAGGAAGGAAAAGAGGGAGGAAGGGAGGGAGGGAGGGAGGAAGGAAGACAAAAAGAAAGAGAGAAAGAAAGAAAGATGGTAAGAAGGAAGGAAGACAGAAAGAAAGAAAAAAGAAAGAAAGAAAAATGGTAGGAAGGAAGGAAGACAAAAAGAAAAAGAAAGAAAGATGGTAGGAAGGAAGGAAGACAGAAAGAAAGAAAAAGAAAGAAAGAAGGGGGAAGAGAGGGAAGGAAGAAAGAAAGAATGAAAGAAAGACTTATGACCACAATTGAGCCCAAAATTTTGGCTGCTAAGCAAGAGCATTGTTAAGTGAGTTTCACCACATTTTACAAGTTGGCCACACCCACCCAGTCACTTGACCACCAAGCCATGCCCATCTGAAGGGGGTGGGGGCAGTGAGGATGAGTTTGTAGCACCAAGGGGGTGGTGGACTGAAAAAGTTTGGGAACCACTGATTTAGCATGTTCAGATCAAATAAATTCTTTCCTATGTATAAAAAAGAAAAGAAAAAATCCTAGGGTAAAAGAGAAAAATAATATGCCAAAAAGTAGCAAGTAGATGGTTAGAATAAATGGCATTGAGGGTCCTTGGTATTTTCTGAATATTTTCTTACAGATATTTCATTACCCAAACAAGGTAACATCATCATAACTAGTTATATGCTAGTATATGGCATTAAATTGGTCTGTGCTACTTCTAAGAGACAAACACAGTTCACCAATGACCTACTCGGTGCTCAAAATTATCTTTTTTTCCAGGACAAAACTAGTGTGTTTGCAAATGCTTCAGCAGCAAAAGATGGCTGCTTTTCCGTTTTATTGGTCAAATCCTGACATAAGCAATTCAGCAACTTAATGATCGGCTCTGAAGATAGGAAAAAGATAGATGAAATGCCTGTGGGATGTCATTATCGCATGCTGTCTGGTGAAAACTGATTTCACAGTGGACTGGTTTGAGAAGTGAGCTCATGAAACCTACACACAAAGATTTCTCTGGGGTATCAGGCCATTTCTCTTTCCTTCAATGATGTTCTAAGATAATAAAGTATCATGGTAGAATAGTTTAATAACTAAAAGTATAATGCAAAAATATACTTTTGCAAATACCATAGGGATAAAATATGAATGGATCTATCATAGATCTTTCTATAGACATAGATTATATTACATTTATTGTAGATTATATAGTAGGACAATTTGATAGATGATAAAAAGCTGAATTTGTCTTGACAATTATAGCCAAGAGACTTTCTATGCTTACAATATTAGAAGCATATTATTAGTTATTTATTTAAAGTGTTCATACACTAATTTTCTACACATCAAAACCTACAAACAATATACAGCTTAAGATATTTCAATAATTTAAAGTTGAAATAACAATAAAATGAGGTATTCTTTCAAAAAGGCAAAAATACTTTTGTTATTTTTGTAATTGGAAATATTCAGAGCACCAACATTAGCCAAAGGATTGATTTCCATAAATAATTTCTCTTCTGTTCAAAGAGACTATAAAATCGTAACTATCTCTCTTTCTCTGGAAAATAGTGGTCAAGAGTTGTTGACTTTTTATTTCAAAAGCAACTCTTACTGAGGCTATTTAATCTTGCAATGATATTTATTTATTTATTTATTTATTTATTTATTTATTTATTTATTTATTTATTTATTTATTTATTTATTTATTTATTTATTTATTTATTTATTTATTTATTTATTTATTTATTTATTTATTTATTGGTTCTTCTATGCTGCCCTACTCCCGAGGGACTCAGGGCGGCGTACAGCATTATGCAAGAACACTAGATAATAAACAGCAATTAAAAACAAAGTTAAAAAGTTAAAAATTGAACAGTTGTATTATTGAGGTTATATAATCTTGCAAAGATATTACTGTTGTCAAGGTTCCGACTAATGAACCCAAGCAAATCAGAACTCTGAGACTGCGCCCATCAAACTTGTTTGGGAGAGAGTTTCCGAGGGGTCCTAAGGGCCTCCAGATTTTTGTGATCAGTCCATACTTCAAATGGCACTTGGCTCCCTTCTAGGAAGTGCCGCCAGGTTAATAGTGCCCAATGGACCGTGAAAGCCTCCTTCTCCCACACCAGCCACCTTCATTCGGGGTCGGTGAGTTTTCTGGAGGTATAGGCGCATGGTTGAAGGTTCCCCTCTTTTTTTGGAGGAGGAGAATGGCCCCCATGGCTACATCACTGGCCTGAATGACAAACGGTTCTTCGGGGGTAGGGTGTTTTAGGACCGGTTCCTCTGAGAATAGCCGTTTGAGCTTCTCAAATGCTCCCTGGCACTCCACAGCCTAGGTAGTTAAGGCGGGTCTTATGGAACTCGCATTTGGACAACTTAGCATATACTGTAGGTTTGCGGCGAGGAGCTTTTTCAGTATCTGGCAGACCAGTTTGATGTGCTCCTCCGTTGTCTCAGTGAAGATGAGAATGTCGTCCAAGTACACTAGGACCCCCTTGTACAAATGCTCATTCAATACCTGATTGATTAGTTGCATAAAGACTTTATATCTTTTGCTTGTGATTTTCTATTACCGTATTTTTCGGAGTATAAGACGCACCAGAGTATAAGACGCACCTTAGTTTTGGGGGAGGAAAACAAGGAAAAAAGGCTTCTGCCTCCAAGCAATTTGCCAAACAGCAAACAGCAAACAGCACAGATGATATACACTGTTTGCTATGTATTTCTGTGCATGTGTGCCTGACCCATAGAAATAGCAAAGAATTGGAGAAATGTACATTATGCCAGAAAGTTTTTTTAAATGTAGTCACACTAACTCCTCCCAATTATTTAAATAGATCTACTCCAAGGTAAGTCAGGATTTAACTCTAATACTAAACAGGACACTGTTACATTTCAGACTATACTTGTACAGAGCTATTAAAATTAATTAAAATTTCTGGAAGTATACATTATTCTCTATAATTTAAAAGAAGATACAATAGCACTGGGCCTCTCCAGAGCAAGCATTTATTTTAAAAAGCTTCTTTATTTTGTTAAGTTGTCTAGATTTACAGGGATCTCCAACCTTGGCAACTTTAAGACTTGTGGACTTCAACTCCCAAAATTCCACAGCCAGCAAAGCTAACAAAGCTGGCTGTGGAATTCTGGGAGTTGAAGTTCACAAGTCTTAAAATTGCCAAGGTTGGAGACCCCTGGCTCTAGAACAATAATAAAGCAGTTTTTAAAAAATAAGTCTAATAATTTGAACAGTCTACAGACATTTATAGTTATTCACTTACCCCCTTCCATCCAGTTCAGCAGAAAATAAAAATCTGCTGTCTCTCCCAGCTATTTGCCTCTTTGCAGTTTCAGTTTCACTTTCATTTTAGCATGTGGCAACTCAGCTGTAGGTCGGGAAGCTGCTACTGACTTGCTTGGCTTTACAGGCTCTTCCCTGTTTGCTGCAAACAGGTAAATTGCTGGAAAACAGAGGCCAAAGGGTGGGGGTGGCTGGATGGGTGGGGCTACATTCGGTGTATAAGACGCACCCTCTTTTTGGAGGTAAAAAGGTGCGTCTTATACTCCGAAAAATATGGTACTTGGGTCCTCCTGTCTCCTTTCTTACAGAGCTACTTTTCTTTCAGGACCCTTGCCCATGGCAATAAGCTTTTGAGGTAAATGGTCCTTTCATTTGTACCACAGAAATAAAAATTGCTACTTGTAAATGGAAGGAGGGGAAATTGCAAGATTTTCCACAATCATAGCAATTTATTTTTTTATTACCTGATTACCAAGTAGTAATCCAAGTAAACCAAGTATGAAGAACGGTTGCAGGAACTGGGTATGTCTAGTTTAATGAAAAGAAGGACTAGGGGAGACATGACAGCAGTGTTCCAATATCTCAAGGGTTGCCACAAAGAAGAGGGAGTCAAACTATTCTCCAAAGCACCTGAGGGTAGAACAAGAAGCAATGGGTGGAAACCAGGGGTGGGTTCCTCCCGGTTTGGACCAGATCGCCCGAACCGTTAGCGATCCGCTGGTGATGTCACCTTACTGAATCAGCCAGTGCAGGTCCGTGCACGCCACCATCTTTTTTTCTGTTCAGCAGCTCAAAAAAGGGCCCTCCTGCCCGCCCCCGGGTTAATACTGACCTTTATTTCTTGCCCGAAGCACAGCTGATCAGCTCCTCAGCTGTGTTTCGGGCTGATTCCAGCTCCTGAGCATGCACGGAAGCCTAATTGCACCTGTGTGTGCGAGCGGAGCGACCACGTGCGTGCAAAACATCGCGATGCGAACCAGTGGGGAAGGTAAGTGGAACCCACCCCTGGTGGAAACTAAACAAGGAGAGAAGCAACTTAGAAATAAGGAGAAATTTCCTGACAGTTAGAATAATTAATCAGTGGAACAGCTTGCCTCCAGAAGTTGTGAATGCTCCAACACTGGAAGTTTTTAAGAAGATGTTGGATAACCATTTGTCTGAAGTGGTGTAGGGTTTCCTGCCTAAGCAGGGGGTTGGACTAGAAGACCTCC